>OY757916.1:112500044-112580044 GCA_963585895.1 Sepioteuthis lessoniana
AGGTGTTTGAACGGTACAAGTGCATTGCAGCCGGAAGGGATTACTTCGGAGAGGACTAGAGTTTCATGTGCGTACTATCAAGAAGTACGCATACGAAAAAAGTCTGGAAACTTATCGTATATATATATATATATATATATATATATATATATTTGATTGAACATAATAGACATTTTTTGTGTACATATTAACCTCAACTACCCTATCGAGAAGACTTACAATGCACCTGTCAGATACATGTTCTATCACACCGTATTTAAAAAAACATTCCTGCCCAATTCTCACCGAAAAAAAAACAAAACAAAACAACAATATTAGAATATCAAAATAACAAACAAAAACTACAGATTTTCGAGGCACTACTTATTAAGAACATACCCTTGTACAACCCAAAATTAACAGAATTAATTTTGAAACCAGAGCTAATGTACTTTAATGTCTTTAGCTACTGACGCTATATATAGAAACAAATTCGAAAAGTAAACGCTACACAATACAATCGTACAAACGTTCATTCTTACAAAGTAGTAATGTATATACAAAAGTTAGATCACTTGTGTAGTACATCCTCCTCTGATAATGGCCCAAAGTTTGACAGAAGGTATTTGGGAAATAACTAATTATGGAAGGTTTATTAACCAATTTCCGCCGAATATCAGAAGATCAATACGGCAATTCGAAAGGATTAATAGAAAAATATGTAGACAAAAAATGTCTATCATGTTCAATCAAACATGTATCAATGAAGGAATGCTGCCAATAAGCACGTATGAATACATACACATACAGACATATTTAGAGAGAGAGAGAGAGAAAATGAGAGAAAATTATTAAGAGAATATTTCGCCAAGTAATGTCAACATTTTTCTTTTATTATTTAGAATTATAAAGACTGATTATTTACTTATGTTTGAACACCGATTGTAAGCACCACCAATCAATAAACAGCATTCTTTTCTTCGAAGCAGCTCTAACTCTAACGTTTGTAGAACAGGAAGTATTACAGGGATATTCTTTTAAAAAATGCTTTTTCTTTGCTGATAGTTGCTCTAACGAATTGCTAATTTGACGTTTCCTCACTTTTTTGGCTGCATAAATTCTCATTTATCGCTATCGTATTGTTTCGAAAATTTCACTTCGAGAAAAAAAAATTGACAATTTACAGAAAATCCTGTAACATGGCATGTGAATGTTTATTGAGACAGACGGCAATGGAACCTTTCCACCAGTATTATGAGACTTACCCGCAGCGCCAAGAATAGACAGGGTTATTTCCGGCATTCGGTAGACGATTGCGGATGACTTTGCTGACGGAACCAAAACTATAAGTAGCCGTGCTATCAAAAACCTGCTGATACATACATTTAATATCATATTATAATTACCTATCAAATTATGTGTGTTTTCTTCGGGGGCTTACAAACAAAATTATTAGTAAGTGTGAAAAAATGCCGACATATTTAGGGTAACTTAACAAAACATATTTAAGATATAAATTAAAAATGTAAACATGTCGTTCTTATTTTCTTGTTGCATTGACTAACAAGAAACAATCGCAAATTTCTCAGTTAAAATGAAAAAGAAAACAATTGTTCTTCGCTTATAAGATAAACATTTGTTGCTAATTGGTTTTGTTGGTGTTTTGTTTTCATTTTCTTCTAATGAATTATTGGTTTATTATTAAAAGCCCAATTATCATCTGTGCCGTTTTCAGTTGATGTTTTAGATTTATACTCCAAAACGATGGACACACTGAATTACAACAAAAAGTTTTCGCAAAAAGAAAAACATCTAAAAGCTTGAAGATCTGAACCAAGAAATGTACACAGACAATTGTTCTTCAGCTGAAAATTAAAAAATCGAGTATTTCATTATCGAAAGGAGTACCCACCAAAAAAAAACATTATATTTAAAACTGGTGCAGATATCTATACAAAAAGGATAATCCACACGGAAAATAAATGAATAAATAAATGTATTCTTGGGGATTTTGAAAATGGATACTATGAAAAAAGCGGAAATAAAAAGAAAAAATTAAAAATAATACCACATGAAAACGAGAAAACTACTCGAAATTAAACCGCAAAAGTCTCCTCAAAGGCTGTCCCCGTCTTAAGACACAGCACTAATCTAAAGAGCACAATGGAAGAACTTCCATAAATGGACCTGAGAACAAGAAAACTCTTGATGATGTGTAAGGCTTTACATTCTAGAGATGATATGGTCAGAGAACAGGTGTCAAGAGAAGAAGGAGGAAGAAGAGTCGCTAGTTTTGATGATGATAACGTCGATACCTTGATAAGACGTTATAAAGACTACATAAAAAGTAATGAAAGACTGATTACGGACCAGAAATCACACAAACAAGCTAAGCATCAACAGAACAACCATGACTTGAAAGCAAAAATGGGAAGATATTTCAAGCGACAATCAAGTGAAACCCCTAAGGAGAAAACTTGGATAAGGCTAAGAAAGAAAAACCTTAAAAGGGGATGTAAATTTCTTCTTGCAGCAACCTAAAAAACCGCCATGAGAACAAGCTACATTAAAACAAAAATAGTCATGACGCAGCAAAGTAGCTAGTGTAGGTTATGTGGTGACGAAGAGGAAATTCTCAATCATATAATAATCGAATGAAATAAATTAACGCAAAAAAAAAGCTATTAGACTAGAAACGTCTGGGCAGGAATCTTAATCGACTGGGAGTTGTACAAAAAATAAAACTTGGCCATAAAACAAGTAGTACATGCACAACACTGAAACTGTCCCGGATAAGACTTAAAACATCCTGGGATTTTGAGATATAAGCAGTTCACCTAAAGTCGGCCAGACGACTAATGATAGTCAACGATTAAAGAGAGAATCTGCCAAATAGTGGTCTTTACCATCTTGGCAGCCCAAGGAGTGAAAATAATAGAAAGAGAAAAGGAAGATAAGTACCTAGACTTTGCTAGAGTATAAAAACAATAATAGAATATAAAGGTTACGTAGATAACAATCGGATTTGGTGCACTTGAAACAATACCCAAAGACTGCTAAAGTGACTAGAAGACTTGGAAATAAGAGGACAAGAATGGACCATTTAGACACCAGGATTATAATGATCAGCCAAAATTCTGAGAAGCCTCCTTGATACTTGAGGAGAGTTGGTGTCACTAAAACTCCAGTGAGAAATCATCAGCTAACGACTGTGTGAGAAACTCTCAAACGAGTTAATAATAATAATAATAATAATGAGGGTAATCCACTGGGAATTGTGCAAGAAACTGAAATTTGACCATACGAACAAATGGTATACGTACACCCCAGCATCTGTCCTAGGAAATGAGACACACAAACTCTTCTGGGATTTTGACACAAACTGATTACCATATCTCGGTTAGACGACCAGTCCTTAATATAAAAAAAAAAAAAAAGAACTCGCTAAATTGTCGACTTTGCTGTCACAGCTGACCACAGAGTAAAATTGAAAGAAAGTTAAAAAAAGGGTAAGTGCCTCGACCTTGCTAAGGAATTGAAAATACAGTGAAAAATAAAAGTGACGTTTATACCAATTGTAATTGGTGCTCTTGATAGTCACCAAAGGATTAATAAAGGGTCTAGAGGAATCGGAAATAAGAGGACGAGTAGAGACCATCCAAAATACTGCAGCAATGAGATCGACCAGAATACAGAGAAGACTCTTGGCAACTTGATCAGACTTGCTGCCACTTAAACACCAGTGAAAGACCATCAGCTAACCCTGACGAGAAAAACTCTCAAAAAATAATAATAATAGTAATAATACCAGCGGAGAAAAAAATGTCTTTAACCAAACTCGTCAGCACGAATCTCATCAAAGGGATATACACCTGGGTAATTTTCCTTGTAATATACCCAGGGTCATTCTTGAAGAAGACGCAAGAATAGGTTCCACAAATAGACCAGACGATGAGAAAACTGATGACGATAGATAAAGCCTTACATACAAGCGATGATATAGACAGGCTGTATGTGCCAAGAAAACTGCAAGTAAGAGAAATTGAAGATAGCGTTGATACATCCGTAGCGACCAGAAACAACACAGATAAAATAATGATCAATGGAACAACAATAAGTAGGAAACAGAAATAGGAAGAAAAATAATTATTTGGATATTTTAAACGACTGACCTGCGAAATCTCACACGTGAAAATTTGGTCATGGCTAAGAAAGGAAAACATCAAGAGAGAATGTAAATCTCTTCTAATAGCAGCACAGAAAAAAAAAACGCCATAAGAACAAACTATGTTAAAGTAGAAGTTGATAAGACGCAAAAAAATAGCAAATGTAAGATATGAAGGGATTGATACGAAACGTTTAATCACATTATAAGCGAATGCAGCATACTAGAGCAAAAAGAGAATAAGACTAGTAAGACTTGGCAGGAATGGGCGGAGAAGCTGATCCACTGAGAATTATGCAAGATAGTATTGCCCAACCTGTAGAATTAAACGCTCAAAATCCGTCCTGAAGAATAAGACGTACTGAGTTCCCAAGTTTTTTGAGCTCACCTCATCCTTGCCAGAAGACCAGAACAATGGTAGTCGAAAAAAAAAAAAGAAAAATCCCGCCGACTAATGAACTTTTCTATCCTGGCGGACTAAAGTGTGAAAATCAAAGAAAGCGAGATAAGAGATAAGCACTTAGACTTTGCTTGAGAACTGAAAAAGCTATGGAACATGAAGGTGACGAGGATACCAATTGTAATTGTTGCACTAAAAAAATCTTCAAATGCTTGGTGAAAGGACTGGAAGACTTAGAAATCAGATGACTAGAAGAGATTATTCAGACTACAGTATAAGTCATGGACACTTAAGGAGACTTGCTGCTATTCAGACTTCATAAAAAACCCCATCACCAAGCGCTGGAATAATAAAACTGAAAAACAACAACAACAACAACATTATAACATGAAAGTGACGGTAATATCAATCGTCCTTGGTACGCTTAGTACAGTCCCCAAAGACTGATAATGGGACTGGAAGACTTGAAAATAAGAGGAGGAATGGAAACCATCCAAACTACTGCATTATTAGAATCAGCCAGAATGCTGAGAAGAGTCCTGGAGATTGGAGGATATTCTTTGAAATAATTAACAATCATAATAAGGAAATACATATATATATATATATATATATATATATATATATATAAGGGGAGATGGATGTGTTTTAACTTAAATTTAAGTAGAATGCTCTTCATTGGGTCAAATGTAAAATGGTGGATATTTTAGATGGCTGCTTATGAGCTCAATGCACAAAAACTGTACAATTCACTAAAAGTGCTAAGTAAATATAAAGTAAAAAGTAAAGTTGGTCACCATAGTCAAGGGTGACCCGAAGGCTCCCTTGTCAATAGTTAATACACCGAAGTGTAGGGGAGGGCGTTACTCCTTTCCCAAGATTTCTCCACTTTACCCTTTTTACGTAACTTATATTGATGAGTTTTAAGCAAGGAGGTATGAAGTACCCTGATTTACGAAAAAAATGCCAAAAGTGTTTAGTAGCACATAAATCTGAGGATTTCTTGAAGCGCCACAACAGAACTCTGATAATATTGAGAATACGAAAATGATGTCACGTGACAAAAATTGGTATTCTCCATAAATGCAATAGATTCACTTGGTGATTGGTATGTTCTTTATTCGAACATTCCTTGAAGATCTGATTCGGCAGATATGTGATATATATATGTATGCGTGTGTGTATGTGTGTGTGTGTCTGTTCTTGTGTATACATTCTTGTAAACATTCTCAGCAGATATGTGTTAAATTCTTGGGAAAGGTATGAACTTTCTTTACCCCAGGTATGGGAGAAATAGTTCCACATGTGTTTTTCTAAGATGGGTTTAGCATTAAGTAACCAACATAAGTTGATATGCCATTTTGAAAAATAAACCATTATATATATATATATATATATATATATATATATATATATATATATATATATATATATATATATATATATATATATATATATATAAAGCAAGGCTCTTCAAATGAATTGAGCTCTCGGTAGCCGTTAAGCGGATATATGTAAACAAATGTGATACATAAGCGTTTAAATTTCCTTCGCTTGCGCTGATTTCCTCGTGGCTTAGTGGTAGAATCTTGGATTGGCGTTACAGTCAGCCAGGTTTCGATCCCAGCTTCAGGAATCTAGCCTGTCTGGCCACACTGATGTGTTCTGATTAAACGAAACAGCCTGAAAGGGGATAGGTGGCCGTACAGGCGGTGTTTTGATGGATGTTGTTTGCAGGATTTGTTACTCTCACAAACCATCCAAGCAAGACGAATATGACATGCGGCAGAAGCGACGTTCACTAATGGACTCCAAATTATGGATCCGCCAGTTTGGGCTGACGAGCACACTTGATAACGGATAGAGGACCTGTTAGGAGCTATTGATGATAAGGATGAATGGAGAGCATGCGATTCAGAGACATCTGTGCATTTACAGTAACTTTATGATTATATGTGCATATAGTGAACTGATGAGAATAAACAAATGTTTATTAAAGCCTTTCATCAACCAAAAAGTGCACAAAAACTAGCCAGCAGAGCAGTGTAAAACTTAAACTTTATTAAAATCTTAGTTCTTTTTTTTTGCTACATTAATATAGATTTCAAGTATCGGCTATGTAATAGAAGATGAAATATTCTGCTTCAGCGTTTATATATAGAACAGATTGTACGAAAAAGTAAAAAGAAAAAAAAACTGAATTTGAAGAACACTTTTCGATGAAATATATTAGGATTCCTTTGCGAAGTAAAATATATTTGGATTACTTCCCTTGTCGAACGTATTGATAAAAACATTGAAAAATTGTAAAAGTGCATCTGACATTTTTATCATTAAGGTTTTTCGGACTATTGTCTTCATCTTTATTGTTATTTCCACAACGTTTTGGCCGATATGTCCTCCGGCCTTCTTCAGGTGCTTGTTGAACTAGGAACCTTCACGGAACTTCGAACTACGTCCTTTATTGAAACCACGGGAGTCGCCTGTTCTGATTCCGTTAGCCATAACCGGGTAAATGTGTTAAGTATTCCTGTGCTGTTACTCGCCTGTAGTGAGGATTGAACCTGCAACATTCAGATGATTGTCTCCTTAGAAGCTCAGGGAACCAACGCCTATAACCGTTACGCTATGTGTCCTGCTGGACACATGGCGTAACGGACGTAGTTCGAAGTTCCGTGAAGGTTCTGTGAAGGTTACCAAGTTTGACAAACACCCGAAGAAGGCCGGAGGACATATCGGCCGAAACGTTGTGGAAATAACAATAAAGATGAAGACAATAGTCCAAAAACCCTTAATGATAAAAATCAACAAGCTTCATCTGAGAAATTTAGACCATTAATGCATCAGACATGTTGTAAACACAAAACTTGTATCGATCATTTATCAGTTCTTTATATTTAACTTAAATAATCTACTCGGGTGACTCAGACGTTTTTTTTTTTTTAATTTTGGTAACGTGATTCACAAATCGGTAGGTCTGGGTTCTTTTATCGAGGTCATAAATTTGAAGAATCACCCTTGACTATTCGATACAGAACATGCCTGATTCTCTCCTAGTGCTGCTCGTCAGATTTGTTACTATGGTTGGTTGGTTGGAGGTTTTGTTTTATGGCGTACTAACCCTTTTTGGATCATTTAATGTCGAATTAAGTCATTTCAATAAAAGCTTTAAACAATTTATTTTAGTATAAGTATGTTTTTTTGTCACAGATATTGAAATGTCAAAACAGTTCTATTTCAAACAATTCAGTTTAGCATTAGTTCGCAGTTTATTACTTTTTTTACCCTTTTAGGTACTACAACTAAGGGTGAGAGAGGACCTGGGAGTGATGGCAATGAAGGGTTACTCCACATTCCCCAAAGCTCCAGATTACTGTAACCTCATCATCAGATTAGAATTAGTCATTTCCGAGACACACGTTGTGGAAGACTTTACTTTCTGCCGAGCAGTAGTCGGTGTATTGTATTCTGCGGCCTCCCCAGCCAATTGGGCCACTGCACTATAGCTTTGAGCACTGCCTCGGAATGAAGTGTTTTAATCCTGCAAGTATTTAATTGATTGACGAAGTTCTTTTGACTGTGGTGAAATTTCCTTATGTATCTGCTAACTGCACTGTGATTTACACCACCTTCACTTTTTGTTCAGCAAATTTTGTTGCTTCCGCGGCATCAAGGTCTTGCTGGAGCACTTTAAGTGTCAGTTCCTGAATTAGACTACGTTACACATTCATTCGTATGGCTTTCAAATCACACAGAAAGTGAATCAATACACATGTCAGTGCAATGACATATTCATGCAAAAAACATAGCTAAATTTCTTGTCTTTAATAATGTTGTTATCAAATTCCTTATTCATTTTATATTATTTGGATTTTTTTCTTTTCTCCCAGTTGACACCCCGGTCAAAAATTTTTTTGTGCCGACCTACAATCAAGGCAAAAATGACCCGTCATCACTTGACACCCTCTCTACCCACAACCATTCACCCTCAGTTTCCATCGACAAAATTATGATTCCTTTCTGACAACTTTCTCACCCGTGCTTGTGAAAATACGGAGCGGATTAACATTGATTTTGCAAAGCATCGACGAGCAATTACTCTGCAGATTGATTCGCGAGTTCGATTGATTTTTTTTTATTTCTTTACCGATTTGATATTCATGTGCCAAAGAACTCTGATTTTTCGTGTAATCTATACTGTCTTCAGAGTCATAGTTTCTCTCTTGGAGGAGATTTTCTTTTTCCGGTTTGATTTAATTTAATTTGTGAAGTTTGTTTTCCCCAGAAAGAAGGAGGTAGGCGAGTCATTTTTGTGTGGTCTAATTCACTCAGTGATGATTGGCAACTGTCAAAAATGGATCCAGGCGTATGATACATGCAGTCGCTTAAAAGTTCCAGCCGAAATAGAATAAATGAAAATTAAACATTAAAGATAAAATGAAGTAATGAAGAAAGAAGAAAAGAAAATTTGAAAAACAAGGTAAATAAAAACGGAACGAATATTTCTGCGTTAATATTTACAATACTTATTATCATGTATATATCCCCGGAAAACTCCAAAAATATAGAAAACGTTGTCTCATATATTCACGTACATACACTAACACATCTATCTATCTATATATCTATCTATCTATCTAAATGTATTGATAAACAAATATATTGTGGGCGCATAGACGTGTTTGTGTGTAAGGAATGAATCAATAAACCTGTAAGTAGAAAAAAGCTATAAGTCAGAATATGATTTGAAATTTTCACCGTTTAATACTCAAAAAAGGGGATTAAGAAAGAAATTGTAGGTTATGTGCATTGACAAAGGAGAATATTTAAAATTTTGATATTTATTATATAATATAAACGTCTTGGCGCATAAATTAATTTATCATTTAACCACACACACACACACACACACACACACACACACACACACACACACACACACACACACATATATATATATAAATATATATATATATATATATATATATATATATATATATATATATATATGTATATATGTAATCAATTAATCTCAAAATAATGTGTAAATGTTTACATTCACATGAATATATCAATTTCACTCGCTCTCTCTCTCTCTCTCTCTCTCTCTCTCTCTATATATATATATATATATATATATATATATATATATACGCAGAGAGACACACCAATTAAGACAGACAAAGACACGTACGTATGCAGACACAAACACATACCCAAACACACATATATGTATATATCGATCAAAATTGACTGCGTCAAGATAATGTGTACATATACGAAAATATCTCTCGATCTCTCTCTTCTCCCTCTCTGCCTACGTGCATATATATATATATATATATATATATATATATATATATATATATATATATACAAGCGTGCATCAAAATATATTGAATCTCTTGTCTGTGTTTCGGTTTATATATTTATATATATTTACACTTGTACGTACATACAAATATACACCTCTACATCCCAACACAAATCAATATATATATATATATATATAGGTTGAGAGAGAAAGAGGGAGAAAGTGATAGATAGATAGATAGATAGATAGATAGATAGATAGATAGACAAAAGTGCAGAAAAATTGAATATTTTTCAGCACATGACTGTAGCTATTTTTCTTTAATCAACTAAAGTGTTATATCATTGTTTCTATCATCAAATCAAATTACATGTATTTACATATAAAGTAACCTTTTTTTTATCATTTCATTGTGTTTGTTAATATTTCCTTGCATTTTTATGATTTTTTTGACATGTAAACAATTAAAATATTTGCCCCCAAATCACATGATCATTCACTGGTATATATTGATATACCCGGAAAAAACAAAAACAAAATGCACAACAATCAAAAAGCCATACAAATAGAAGAAAATTGAGGGTTGCATGTTTAAATTTAGGTGGATATTATACGAAAGAAGAATATAAAAAATGAATAAAGTCAGATATAGGGGATCTTTTAAGTGAATTGCACTGTCCACGCCTTTTATTTATAGGTTTAACAAGAAGAAAATTTTGTTGTATTTTTTAGACATCATGTGAATCTCAAAATATCAATTTCCTTTCCTCGAATCCTGAGTGCATATATACGTCTATATTTGTGTGTCTCTGTGAGTGTGTCTAGTGTATATATATATATACATACATACATATACATACATATATATATATATATATATATATATATATATATATATATATATATATATATATATATATATATATATATATCAACCCCTCTACTCGGTCGAGATATGAGACAAGGTCAATTTTTAAGTGGAGTTTAGCAGGTTTGAATTCAGAGTTTTCCTTCTCCTAAATTATTTACCTTACCAAGGCTGAAGAACCTAGTCTGCCCAACTAATTATCCATAGCTAGAGGGAGAATAATTGGATTCATACCTTTCCCAAGGGTATTATTTCTATGTGAAATGCAATCTGTTTCGTCCAGGATTCGAACTCTGTGTGTGTGTGTGTGTGTGTGTGTGTGTGTGTGTGTGTGTGTGTGTGCCTGCCTACAATCATTTCAGATACAAGGATATTTTTTATATGAATAAATTATTTTCAATATTAAACTTTCACTGGTAATTCTATAAAAAATTATAAAAATAATGTCGGCAAATGGTCCATTCGTTATTGCCCACTTGGATGCGTTATGGTTTAGTTTCCTTTTCTAATGACATATCAAACTTCACGGGCTATTTGATTCCGAAGCCGTACTTGTTGAATTACAATCGTGGTATTGTTTAACTCATCGCTGGGGGAGTTCAAATCCCATTTGGAGGATAGTATAATATTTACTAAGGGTGTTTAAAAACACAAGGTACACTTTAGATAACAATTTATAGGAATATGTTTAGTTTTCAAATCAATCTAAAAGTAAAGTGACCATTTTTTTCTCAGGCTGTAATTATGATGAAAAAAGTAGCAACCAACAATAATGGCTTTTAGAAAACAGTTTATAAAAATGACAGCAATGGCAGTTAGAACCTTCCATTATGGGTACAAGTTTTCAGGTGGCCCAAGTTATTTTTGGATAGCAGAGAAAGTGTTAAAAATAGGTCCTGTTCTCGTCGATCGATTTATTTACGAAGCGAAGAAACTGTGACAAAAGTGATGACTCCTCAGATCTGATCGACGTTTTATGTTCAGAATGACTATTAATGAATTTAAATTGATCAGCTCCTTTTTACTCAACGTAGTTAACCTGAAAAAAAAAAAAACAACATGAATATTTGACTTTCCAGTCACAATCTCTGTAAATAGAATTTGACGATGATAATATGCTTGTGTTACTTGAACCCACTTACTTTCTTCCTCTGATTCATTTGAATACTATTAGTTGCCAAAAATACCCACTTAACTCCGCGGTTGCTATTTGGTAAGAATTGCAAACATCCAACAGGATGTGACGATCCAAATGAAAGCAGAGTTATTTAATGATTTCTAGTACAGTTTAACAACGTATTCGGTAGTGTATGGTATCTCAAGGGAAGGGTTTTAAATGAGAGGATGTTGATTCGTTGAAAATATAAATGTCTACATGCGATATGTACACAAATAGCATGCGTTCTGTGCGTATTTTATCTTTTTATAAAAATACTAATTCGAAATGAAATTAGTTGTGGCAAAAATAGTTCCAACATATAAAAGTAATAACAGCAAAAATAGAGCTAAATCATTTGGATCCAAATTTAAAAACAATTGTTACGGCTGACAACTTGGAATTTGTTCAGTAATACTGCATACATTCAACCATGTTTCACTGAAAGCAAACGCTTTTCATATCTCCAGTTGATATAAATCATAGTATATAGAGTAAGAAATGTTCGTTGTAACAGTTATTGTCGTTTGAAATGGAATCGGCGACTGGACTTCAAATCCAAGTCACGTCTTTTTGCGGTTTAATTTCGTACAAACACCTTTACATATCCATTTCTTCTACCAAACCCAGTTAAGAGTAAATAATACGGTAGACAGGGCTCCTTATACATGGTCAGACTAACTGTCTTAAATAAGGAAAACTCTGAATCAAAAACAGCTGTGATTCGTTGAATAAACTTACCTTGTGTCCTATCCTTCTCGTGAGAGTAGAGGGTGTTAAATACCTAATAAAAGTGATGGGTTTTAAAAATTCATCTAATGTTAAAAGCACATAAAATAGCAAGTTAGTATTTAAAGCTGATCCCAAACATTAAATTCCAACATTTTTTAGTTGGTAGATTAGTTTTAAAGCCACATCAACACGTCAGGAGTTATTTTATGTCGAAAGGTTTAGGAAATACTTTTTATATCTCCAGCTGAAATAAATCATAGTAAATATACATTTCTATTGATTATGTTTTATATAGTTGCTTTTGAAGTTTTTCCCTCATATTTATATGTTATCAAGTATAAACATGAAAATGACATAAATGAAAGTATATATATATATATATATGGAAATACATAATGTCTTTAAATTATTTTTCGAGCAGTGATAACATCAAATAAATCAAAAACAGAGAAACACCCACGGAAATAAAGTGTTCAAACTTTTTTATCTTTTCATTTTATTCAAAAATTCGTACGCTCTGATGAAGGTTTAAAAACCATAACGATTAACGTTGGAAAATTATTTAAACTAAAATAAAATATACCCTGAAGAACTTGTATTTTTTTCATATTAGTACATTTTCATATATATATATATATATATATATATATATATATATACGTGTGTGTGTGTGTGTGTGTGTGTGGGTGTGTGTGATTGGCTGGCACAATGGTTCAGCAATTACAGTATCACCCATAAATAAGCACCTGACCGATTTGTTTTTATATAAAGTTAATTTTCTTCTAAACCAATAATATTATGTCTATTGGAATATTTTACAACTAAAATGGTTTAATTATCGAACTCAAAGATCATCATCATCATCCTTTTGCGCCATCAGCACGGATATACCTGACCCTCTCTCGCTTCCCTTCTTTGTCGTCCATTGCTTCCGGTAGGTCATCAGGGCTACATCCCATATCGGCACAGTGATGCTGTATGAAGGTTCTAGCTTGTCGTCCTACCTTTGCTCGTCTATGAGAAGGGGTCCACAGGAGTACATCACTTATGAGTTCGTCTTTACTTCTCCAGCAGTAGTGCCTCCAAGACATTTCAATATTCCTCCCTGCCTTCTTGTGTTGTTACCGTCAAGCATTTTCTCCATACGCTTAGTTAGCATCTATGTAGTGCACCCATACAGCAGTATCGATAAGACCACTGCTTGGAAGAATCTGCGTTTTATTTTATCGGTCAGATCCGACTTCCATATGACCGATAGACTATCGAAAGCTGTCCATTTCTTTCCTAGTCGCGTGTTGATGTCTATCTCGGTTGATGAGATACTGCTTCATAGGTAGGCGAACTTGTCTACGAGTTACAGAGAGCTACCCTTTAGTGTGGAGATGTCGCCTGTTTGATTAAAGCACATATATTCCGTTTGGTGTGATTTGACAAGGAAGCTGATGCCTGCTGCTGCTCGTTCCAGACTATGTAGCAGGGTTTCGCCTTGGGCGAATGCATTTGCCAGAAGCGCTATATCATCGGCGTAGTCGGCGTCGGTAATTGTTTCTTCTGCTTCTTTCTTTTGTTAGCGTGAAACCGTTTTCTTCGATTTTATCGATAGATATTCTAAGCACGTAGTCTTGACAGATGATAAATAGGTATGGGGCTAGTGTGTCTCCTTTCAGTACACCTGCTATAATGCTGAAGTAGTCTGTGTCTCCATCCGGAGAATGGACTTTTACTTTTGTGTTTCTGTATAGCATCATTATGACTGAGAAGTATTTTCTCCATCTTTCCTCAAAGGCGTCAAAGAGAGAGAGAGACAGAGAGACAGAGAGAGAGACAGAGACAGAGTCAAAAGCGTTGGTGAATCGACAAATAAACATGTTGTTTCAAGGTTTTTGCACATACACTTTCAAGAATTCGATGGATAGTCAAAATTCTGGCGTGGTGGATCTATTCCTCCGAAAGTCACTTTGGTTCCTCCTTATTGTGTTCTCAATTTTGGGTTCTATACGGTTGCGTAGAAAAGCATTGTATATCTTGGCTATTATGTATGTAAGGGTTATACCTCGGTAGTTCTTGGCTAATCCGAGTTTGCCTTTTTTAGGGAAGGGGAGGATGCATGCCTTCGCCCATCTGTCTATTAGGTTTTGATTAATTCTAACATAATATCGTACCATTGAGATATTCAGCATTTGTTTGGCGTAGGATCTACTTTCTTGTATATATAGTGGTAGAGTTTCAGCTTTTGCCTACTGTGGCTGTTGGTTCGATCTCCAGTGGTGGAGATTACGGTGTGCACTGCTGATGAGACCCAGTAAGGTCGAAACAGCTATTCAGTGTTCCGTATGTCGCACGTAGGTGTTTGCCGGATTTTCTAGTCATGATAATTCTAATATATCAGTAATTCCCCCATTTAAATAAATATATGATGCATACTATATTAAATGATAAAGAAACAATTTGTCTATATAATTTATTGTCTTTATTATTTATTCAAACAAGATTAAATAAAGTACTGCCGCCCTACTAGACACGCAGAAATACACAGACACACGCACGCACGCACGCACGCACACACACACTCATATGTATATATATATATATATATATATATATATATATATATATATATATATATATACGAAATAACTCGAACCAGTCACCTGGAGCTATAGAGCTATAGAATACACCGAGTGCATTACTGAAGAGGGATAAGACTCCCCTCAGCGAGTGTCCAAAAAATGACGCTAAACACTCAGATGGTGAGGCCACAGTTTTGGAGCTTTGAGGAATGTGAAGTACCCGTTTATTGCCATTACTACCAGGTCCACTCTAACTTGGAGTAGTAGCACCTGATAATGTTCGATCTATGGGTTAAATAGAACTTTGATATTCAAATTGTGAGCCAACAAATGTCTTACATTAAATCAAATAGAAATAGAATCCTTTGACCAAATGTGTCATATAATATGTGTAGCTAGCAAGTTTTTATTACGTGATTGTCATCGACTGATTCATCCCATCTTCTTTAATCCTGTATATGGGTTGAAGTCAACTGATATTCATCAACAAAATTTCCACATTAGGTAAATTAAAATTTTGAAGATAGGAAACTAAAGGTACGAGTGAAACTGTGTCCATATGAAAAATACACATTATCAACATACTAAAAGAGCAATAACATGGTCATTGCAAACGGGACTTTTGCAAAGTGTCCAATCTTATATGATAAAATTTCACTCCTGAAAAAACAGCTGATAATTTGTGATCAGGCATATAAAATAAATTACCTTATTTTCGACCCGCTATATCAATGAACTGCAACCATTTTTTTTTAGATATAATTCGCTGAATACATCCTTTCGCTGAATATATAATACGGCTATCTGATGAAATGCCACACACATACACACGCATAAACAGAAATAGGTCACAAATTTGCATATATATATATATATATATATATATATAAGTGGGACATTAAATAAGTTTCAAGATTTTTTGGTTGTGGCATTAAAAATTGTCGAAGACTCTTGAAAATTCAGTATGTTATTACTATACATCTTATGATTTCATCTTCGAATAAGCAGCTACAGCAGCAATTGGAATACACCCTACTAAAGCCTGATTGTCACTGATGGTAAATTTCAAAAATGCAATCTGGACGTAAGGAATAATGATATGCAATGAAATTCTGTTTTGAACTTGGAAAAAATGCCAGAGAAACGTATGGAATGCTTCAGACTGCTTTTCGACCATCTTGCATGAATCGAGCATCAGTTTTTGAGTGGTATAAGATATTCAAGGAAGGCAGGGAGTCTTTAAGGGATGATGCGGGGTGTGGAGGAGTAAGGAAGTCAATACGCCAGAGTTGATTGACCAAAGGTTTAGGGTTAGGATTACTATGTTCAGATTTTAAGGGAGTTCAGGAAGAGATTCCGCGGGAAAAGGCCAGCACTCTTCAAATCGGGTCAGTATCATTTCCATCAGGACAATGCATCTATCAAACAACTCCATCCTTGTCAGAGACTATTTGACCAAGATAGACATCAAGACAGTTCCTTACCGTCCCTATAGTCCAGACCTTGCTCCCAGTGACTTTTGGTTATTCCCTGTCGTTATGAGACAATTGAGGAGATGAAAGAGGCTGTGATTAAGGTCATTGACACGCTCACTCAAGAGGAGTTCCATTCGGCCTTCCAGAAGTTTTTGGAATGGTACCACAAGTGCATTGTAGCCGGAGGAGATTACTTCGAAGGGGACTTGAGTTTCATGTGTGTACTATCAATAAATGTTCCCATAGGAAAATGTCTGGAAACTTATTTAATGATCCTCGTATATATCATAGATTATAAGTAAATATATCCCTATTAATTATTTTGTCTTAACCAAAGATACCAAAAATTTTGTTATTGCTTCAATCAAAATTGATATTATCATTCATTGTTTAATAGCAAAATCTGCTGCATTAAACCTCTGTAGCCAAATTTTAAATAATAAGGAGTCCAAAGTTAAGCATATCTGTTGGAAAGAATTAATTTCAAATAACTATTTGATTATTCAAGGTGACGACGAGTCAGGGTTTATCAGAAAGAAACTCAGGAAGTCTATTTGCATATATCTGGAAAGCATCTATTTCTCTGTGTCTGTATTCATGTTTATCACAATCTCTGTCTCTGTCTCTTTATATATATATATGTGTATATCTATCTATCTATCTATCTATATATATATATATAAGGTCTTAAATCTCTCACCCCAAATGAACTCAAAATTGAATTAAACTATAAAAAAACACTATATCTTAAACCTTAAGCACTTAAACTGTCATTTATGAAGTCCTATATTTAAGAGATCACAAAGTTAAAAATTCATTATATAGAAATCTATTACATTCTAAGGACTGATTTTTCTATTAAAAAATATTTTCGAAAAAAATAATATTAACATTTCCTTTTTTTTTAAACCCCTGAAGCCTTTAAGTCAAAATTAAAGATTCATTCAAACATAAACGTCAATCTCTTGGCATCTATAAGAATTTCAGTCAGAAAATTCAAAAAGTCGAGAGACCGGGGTTCAATCCCAAGTCGAGTCATACCAAAGACTCAAAAAATGGTACTTGATGCCACCTTGCTTAGAACTCAGTACTATTAGGTAAGGTTCAAGGGTAAAGTGGAGTAATCCCGGGAAAGGAGTAGCACCCTCTCCTACTCCTCGGTGTAGTAACTATTGAAAAGGGAGCCTTCAGATCACCCTCGACTATGATAGCCATCTTTACTTTTTTTACTTATTGATTGTCTTGAGTGCGCATTAACGAATCTATAAGTACGTTTTTCGATAACTTTGGGTTTATTTTAATACAACACACACACACACACACACACACACACACATATATATATATATATATATTATGCTCATGTTAAAATATCAGTTTCGTTTGTTATGTTTTCCGGATCAAAGCCCTTTTTCAAGTAACTCTGGATACTTGGGTAATATCTTATGAAAACAGTGCATGTTGTTAATTTTCAATCATATTGTCAAAATGCAAGTGTAACCACATAATGTATTTCTTAGTATTTCCATTGAAGCACTAATTCTTTGTATTTCTAACGAAGTATTGATTCAAAGTGGAGAATTTTGAATTAAACGAGGATATTAAAATATCAAAAAACTGAACGAGAATGTGGCGATAACGTTCAAGTGAAAAATTTTGGAAACGTTCTACATAATTCAAGTTGAAACGTTTTTCTTTCAAAACTCGTAGCTCGTGCCGATAAAAAACGTTGTGGAGAAATATTGACACTGTTTTGCTTGAATGGGTTTTGGGTCTCGTTCTGATATCAAAGCAGTTACCGACACAGATTTTCTTTATTTAATGACATGTCTTTAAACTTACTTTCATAATCATGTTATTTACCCTCTATATTACATAAGTATCTACCATTTGTTTTTACAAGATAAGGCTTGGGATTTCTTTTTCAGTTGTCGCTAAACTTTCTTGGTGTTATCGGAACTTTCTCAGAAGTCTGTTGCAGATTACATTTGGTGCTCATACACAGATACATAGACATATACGGACACATAATCCAACACACGCACAGGCATACACAAAAACACACCCACACGCACACATAAAAAGAAACATATGTACAAATATGAAGTTTTAATTTGTATTATCAAATTTAGTTACTCAGGTTTGCAATACGCTGTCTTGGAAAGAATAATTTAAAGTTTGTTAATGATACAGTTGCTCAATATATGCCCAAATGTTCGATGACATATATCAAAGTGGTAGTCAAATTTTTGACAAAATAATGAATATATGGATATGTACTTATATATATATATATATATATATATATATATATATATATATGTGTGTGTGTGTGTGTGTGTGTGTGTGTGCGCGCACGCGTTTGGACTGCATTTCTTCATTAATGCATACTTCATTGAACAATATAGACCTTTTGTACAGGTCCTCTCCAGTTGATTTTATGGTATCTGGCAGGAATTGGTTGATGGACTTCTCATAACTAATTGTAACCCCAGTACTTTCTGCTCAATCTTGGGTTATCATCAGGGGTGTGTATATTGCAAAAGTGATGTGACCTTAGCATGTAAATTATTTATTACTCAATACAATTTATACATATATATATATATATATATATATATATATATATATATGTGTGTGTTTAGGTGGGTGTGTTTGAGTGTGTATCATGATGATGTCGTGCCGCTAGCATGGATTTCCCTATCTCTCTCGTCATTCGTCTCTATCGTCAGTCGCTTCCAGCAGGACTTCTAGACTATATTCTGGGTCTGAACGGAGCTGTTTTAGATAGGTTCTAGCTGATCGTCCAGCAATTAATCTTCCATGTGAAGGAGGCCATAGGGGAACATAGCTAATGAGTTTTTTTCTGACTTCTCCAGCAATGTTCCGCATGTCTTATCGAACTAATATGGATGATTTTTTTTAGATGGGAAGTAGGTGACTGTACAGCTACTGTTAGTTTTGGGGTGTTGCCTCTAGTATTTATTCATTATAGCTCGTTGCATTCTGGTGAAATTGCTGTCAAGCCTTTTTTTTCTATATAATTAGTCAGCATTCATATAGTGCATCCATATATTAGTAGGGATAAAACCGCTGTATAGAAAAATGCGTTTTATTGTATCAGACTGCTCCGACTTCCATATAATCGATACCCTATCAACAGCTATCTATGCCTTTGCTAGTCGTGTACTGATGTCATTTTCCGTAGATGAGACGCTTCTTCCAAGGTAGGTGAACTTGTACTCTAGTTTGAGAGAACCACAATTTAGAGTGGAGATGCTACGTCTTTGATTAAAGTACACGTACTCACTATAATTTGTGTTTCTTTTTAAATCAGAAAAGTACACAAATATTTGTCTGTTTTTTCTCCCTCCTTATATCTGTCCCATGAATCGAATTTTCATGCATTTAAAATTTTATAGAATCTTGAGAAGTATCCTGTGATATTCTTTCTTCAATCCTAAAGAGGCTAATCTTTGGATTTAACAAAAAAGCGTTCTAAACGAAATAAAGGAAAAACATTTGAAAATTTTGACGGTGAAACAAACAAAAAATTGTTTGGAAAATTTGTTATAGAAATGTAATTTCTTAAAGGTGTACGAGCAGGATAAAGACTAACATGAATAAAGCTTTTTAAAATATACATTAAACTTATTATCATGAGACTGATATAAGACTGGGGAAATCCTTTATTTACTCTTTCTCTCTCTCTCTGTCCTTCTCTCTCTCTGTCTTTCTCTCTCTCTGTCTTTCTCTCTCTCTCTATCACACACATTATATATATATATATATATATATATATTCTCTCTCTCAGTCTTTCTCTCGCTCTCTCTCTCACTCTCTCTTTCTCTCTCTCTCTCTCACACACATTATATATATATATATATATACAAGACAGAATATTTTGTCATTCTTCGGTCATTTTACTATGGACATTTCTTTATAACTCAACGTATTCTTTCTGGATACAAAGATTATAAAAAAAGAAGAAAAAGCAAAGTAAGATATCAATTTCTGTGTGATTGCGTGTGAGTATATTTCAATAAGAAATGATAATTGCAATTATGTGAAGTTCTGGGCTTTCTATACAGTAAAATATTATTTAATTGATTTGAGGCGCAGATAGAATGACTGAATGATTCATTCACAACGTTATTATATTTATGAACTAATTACGAACTGCAACCATTATTCATTCATAGCTTGTAAATGAGGTTTAGCGTTTAAACGTCTATTTATACGTCTCAGCATATAAAATCTAATTCCTAGCACAAACACCCTAGCACAAAAGCACCAGGCCAGCCACGGAATGCACACACACACACACACACACACACACACACACACACACACACACACACACACACACACACACACACACACATATATATATATATATATATATATATATATATATATATATATAAGAAACACTTTCTCGTTGTGTAGTGAATCACAATCTAGCACTGTAGATCAATAGCCTATAAATTGTGAATTAGATCTTTTCTTGATGATCTGTATATCTGGCCTTGTGGCGAACTTCAATTATGATTATCAAAGTTTAGAAGTGTTGTCTTATCTCAATTTTACGATGGCCGTTCATTTGGGAATTGTAGTCACCATAACAATTCTTTTGTCTGAGCCTAAGAAAATGAAAGGCTTTGATTGATTAATTAATTAACTTATTTTAATGATATATCCACCCATCTGGGGTTATTTTTTGCCTAAAGGTAAGGGAATCCTGTTCCTTGCACATTCAAATTTAATTTTTCTGCTGTTATTTTTCAAGAAATGTACACGGTTCAGTAGTATACGAATAATATTTAAACATATCTGTTTGATACGGAGGCACCTCGGCTTGTTAAATGTTAGCAAGATAGACTAGGAAACCTTCACAAATGAGCCCATGTCTCATTAGGTGTAAGAACGGTAAGAAACCCTTAGTTAATCTCTAACCACCACATATATAAATTATTATTTTGTTTGCATGTTCATGAAGAATAGATTTTAAAACGACGGGGTCTGTTTGTTTCTTTTTCTTCCAATTTAAAAAAAATAATATACTTACGTTTTACCATTAATTCTGTTAAAAAAGCTCAAAATGCTATAGACCAAAGCTCGGCATGTGTTTGAAGAAAAAAAGCTAATTAATAAATTGTTACTTGGGAACTCATTATTGAAGAAGACCCGATAGATTTAAAATTGGAAAACCCTTAAGTGCCAACACTAGCATCACAAGAAAGTTCAAATTCCCGATATATTATGCAATAGGCACCGACTGCAAGGAATTCTACTGTGGAGAAACAGGAAAACTATTCCATAAGATAAGAATTTACAAACAGCAAATTAAAGAACCAAATATGAGTTACCCAGTCTGCTGGGGGTGTAGAATACGCCGACTGCACCTCTGCAGAGGGGGAAGAACTCCCCCAATGAATGTCCTAGATATGACTCTGAACAATCTGTTGGTGAGGTTCTAGGGACGTTGGAACTCTGGGGAATGCGGAGTACCCCTTTATTGCCATTGCTCACAGGTTCACACTGGCTAGGAATGGTAGCACCTGATTGGGCCCTATCTATGGGTTAAATAGTACTAACTGCATATTTATGCTGAACTGAATTCTTTGAATTAGAACTGTTTAACTAAACTGAATAGCTTGAAATAGAAATGTTTTTGATAATCAGTACTTACATTTAAACTGCGTGCTTATGCTAAACTGAATTATCTGAAATGGAACTGTTTTTTAACATTGAAAGTGTACTTACACTAAACTGAATTATTTAATGTAGAACTGTTTTGACATTTAACTGTGTGTAAAGAAAATATGTTCTCATACTAAACTGAATTAGAACTGCTTGACTAAACTGAATATCTTGAAAAAGATATGTTTTTGATAATTAAACTGTACTTAAATTTAGACTGCGTACTTATGCTTAACTGACTTGTTTGAAATAGAACTATTTTCATTAAATGGATTTGGCATGAAATAACCTAAAATTATTGAAAGGCCATAAATCCAACCAACCAACCAACCAACCAAATATGTGAAATATATCATGTTCAGGGAATTTTAGAACTTGTGGATGAGGAACATTTAGAATAATTCCCTCACCCCCGTTACTACTAATGAACGAAAATGCGATATTGGAAAAAATAATATTTTTTCTAAAACTGCAAAAACCTAAATTCAGTTAATCTAAAAACCATCAAATATTCTGATTTCACACAACAACTAAGCCTACTAGAATCCTTTCAGCAAATATTATCAGATATTTTTCTCTCCACAAAATATTAACATTTAATAGTTCATCTTTATTGATATTCTCAGCATTTTATTATTTTAATCTTAAAATAATTTTTGAGAGTTGACCTTCAACATTTGATTGAGCGATAGTTTCACATTTTTTAATGCTTGATTTCTAACATTTTTTTCTTTTTTCTTTAAATGTCATTTTTTTTACTTACTATCTATTTTTCTTTATTTCATATAGAATACTTTCTTTAATCGGGTTTCATTTATTTCAATTCAATAATGGATATATTTGATTGACTTTAATTGTTTAAAGGTATATCAACTTTCTGATGTGGACTCTATTTGGGACCACGAAAAGATAACTCGGAACACGGTATAAGTTTATGGATATATTGAAGTAACACGATAAAGAGAAAAGTGGTGGCGTAAGCTAGGCTTACTTGTCAATCGAATATCCAAACTCTACGACCGGCTGACCATTCATCCCAACCAGAGTACTTGGCTCTCGATTAATATAGGTTTTTGAAGAGTCCATCAATGGATAGGTAACTGTCCCATAACACTTTCATAAGTCATTAAATGCCAAAGGTATCCTTTTAGAAGAAAAGTTGTACTATTTAACTCATTACTGGGGAGATGTGTGTTCATAACTTTTCAGAATGTATTAATCTGAAAGTAAAAGCAATAGGGTCATTAGAGTTTGAACTCACTACGATGTCGCGTTCCAACTCGTTAGGCATCACAGAACAGGAAATCACCCGTTCAATGATGGAGGGATAAACCCCCCAAAGGAACCCAACACGTCTAAAAGGCCACAAATGTGGCACTCCCCTGCTGGCTTGTGCCCATCTGTTCTTTCTGTTGAAACAAGTCTATAATGATTAGGTCAAACGAAAACAAATAAAAACAAAATAGAACCGATTCCAATTTTGGAAACATTATCACCATGTGAAATCTGTCTTTAAATCGTAACTTAAAATATCCGTCTGTAGAAAAGTATCAGAATAAAAGCTTGAATGGGAATCTGAATATGCAGCATATATATATATATATATATATATATATATATATATATATATATATATATATGATGCAGTTAACAATAGCGTTTGGATGGACGTCTTCCTCCATGGGGGATCGAAGAAACGGGTACAATTCGGGTTTTCTGCCAGATCTCCTTAATTTACTCCTCCAGGTTAATTGGAAAATTCAGTTTGCATTTATTAAACTAATTTATTGAATTTAAAATGAATAATTTATCTCCATTTGGCCCTTAAGGATTTCCCTATGCTAAACTTTGTATATATATATATATATATATATATATATATATAGTGTGTGTGTGTGTGTGTGTGGTTTGTGTGTTTGCGTTCACGTGTGTTGGTAAATTGTCTCTATACTCTGACACACACGTTAGGCACCTTTAAAAATTCTCTTAGCTTGAAGATTAATCAAAATCCATTCTAATGTGAAACTAGTTGAATATGTTAGGATATGTGTACACGCTGATAATTTCTAAATTGCAATATTACCATATGATCATGCCTCGCTGTTAAGGGTTTCACCAGCTGTTACATATGCACAGACCTACTTGTTGAATCACAGAAACACATACATTCACATACGTATACACAAACACGAAAACGCACACACATATACACGTATATGTATATACACATGCATACTTACTTACTTATATTTGTATTGGCTTTCACCCAGGTCAGGTTGGACCGGCTTCCTCCCAACAATGTTGCTCATTGAAGAAGATACTTTGGAATTTGATTGAAGGAAGGGTCCAAAGTCCTACCACAGACACAGTGACAGAGCGACCCGAGGCTACCGGTTGCCGGAACAGAAACCTCCTGGATTTCCACCAGAGCCCTTTTAGGCGGGTTGCAGCCCTAATACCGCTAGGTGCCAGACCAATCCGCCTGGGGTGGCCCTACCAGGAATCGAAGTTCCCGACGGCATAGCTCTGTCATTATCCATTGCCACAACCCTGCCACGTTGTGGAGAGGTTGGACTTTTGTAGACATGCATACACGCATGGGTATAAGTATATATTAATATATCTACATGCATTCACAAATATATATATTAATATATACGTATGTATAGATTTGAACTCATGGATATGTATATGCGTGTGTGTCTATGTGTATGTGAGCACACAAGTACATTCGTGTAACTGACACTGTCATAATAAATAGACACGTTGACCTGGATCAAGTCATTGACGGGTCTTTTGCATTTGATATACGTGGTGCATTCAATAAGATTCCACACTTTTTTGTACAGGCATTTAAAATCATCGTAGACTCTTGAAAGTTCAGTACGCTATTGCGATACATCATTTGAGATGACTCACCAACTTTTATGATTTCAGGTTGAAATGAACAGCGACAGCAGGAATACACCCTATTAAAGCCTGATTGTCACAGCTGGTGAATTTCAAAAATGCAATCTGGACGTGACGACACTTTGGAAGAACGATATGCCATAAAACTCTATTTTAAACTTTGAAAAATTACCACAGAAACGTACGGAATGCTTCAGACTGCTTTTGGACCATCTTGCATGAAAAGAGCATCGGTTTTTGAGTGGCATAAGAGATTCAAGGAAGACGGGGGGTCTGTGAGAGATGATGAGAGGTGTGGGAGGAGTAAGAAAGTCAGAACATCACAGTTGATTCGCCAAAGGGTTAGGGTTAGGGTTACTATGTTGAGGTTTAAAGGGAGTTCCGTAAGAGATTCCTAGGGAAGAGGCCAGCACACTTCAAATCGGATCAGTGGCACTTCCTCCAGGACAATACCCCAGTACACAACTCCAATAATGTCACAGATGATTTGAGCAAGATGGGCATCAGGACAGTTCCTTACCCTCCCTATAGTCCAGACCTTGGTCCCTGTGACTTTTGATTATTCCCTAAGCCCAGAGGCTGTCGTTATAAGACACTTGAGGAGATGAAAGAGGCTGTGACGAAGATCATTGACACGCTCACACAAGAGGACTTCCATGGAACCTTACAGAAGTTTTTGGATCGAAAGAAGTGCATTGCAGCCGGGGGAGATTACTTCGAAGGGGATTAGAGTTTCAGGTGTGTTCTAACAATAAAAGTGCCCATAGGAAAAAAGTCTGGAAACTTATTTAATAATCGTCGTAGTTATAAAAACTTTGATAAATGTATGAATAAAATCCTTTTCCTTGGATAAAGATAAATAGTAGGGCAGACTGATATTTTAAACCAAGGTATGACAACCAATTTTGATGAAGATAAAGTCTAAATTCAAACCGGCTTTAAAATAAACTGACCTCGTATCACACCCTTCTGTTGGTTGAGGTATTTGGTAAATGTATGCATATACGTGTTTAGTAAATTATATAACTATCTTTATATACAGTTTTTATCTTAAAAGATGTGAAAACATGTGCTATACCTTGTTCTCATCAACCACCAACCAGGGAAGATGACACGGATTTGGTGAAGATAGATAGAGCGAAAGTTCCAGTTAAATGCGTTTCCTTTCAGATGTGTTCATAAAAGTCCTTTTACGCATGTGTGTATGGTACATTATATATATATATATATATATATATATATATATATATATATATATATATATAAAAGAAAAACTTTTAAAAATTACTCATATTTTTTAATAATATTTCATCAGACCATTAGGCCATCCTATCTCTCTCACCAAAATTCCATTTGCCTTTTTTAATGTAAAAACCAGACCATTAATTTTTCCTGTTTGGTTGACAAATGACATTGAATTCCTGCATCAAGATGTATCAATTTTTGACTTCTCTTTCCATTCAACTTATTTTTTTATGTAATGGCAAACAATATTTTAAAGCCAGCTGAAGGAAATAAGTAAAAAATATAGAATAAAGGAATAAATTGATTTGGGGAAAGAAAATTATCTACTTTAAACGACATACCTGGGATTTAATAACCTCTCGACAAAATTAAATTATGTTATAAAATAGTATATTCTGTATTGATACTTTTTTAAAAAAAAAAATAAGAAACTTGTCTTACCAATACATTTTTAAATTCAATATAATCGATCACATTAAAAGTTAAAATAAAAATCATACTAGTTACTGTTAAGACATTATCTAAAATTATAATTAAATACAACATAATATTATATATCCTCAAAATTACAATTATATCTTACGCATTATATATCTTACACATAATCATACGTCAACTTCTTAAATTTGTAAATAAAATCTTATCAAGGATGATAGATAATACGATATTAAGAATTAACATCAGAATTAATATCACTATTACAAATAATACTATTAATCTTCTAACCTCTTAATATTATAAACTAATCATCAATTCACAATTATAATAAATATTAATAACATCAATTCCAACTGTCACCCTGTCGGCTGGGGCTGTAAGTGCACCATAGCCAGATACGGATATGTGTGAAACGCACATAGAATGTTCATAACATATATACGTAGAACATAGGAATCCTGAAACACGAAAAACACGTAACGACTTCTTAGTTCAGGTACGAAACTTTTTATTACCTTTGAGTTTAAAGGTTCTTCGAAATAAGGAGAGAGATACGCATTCTTTCTATTCTGGCTTTTTCATTTGCCCCCACCCCATCTCGTGCGGCGCCCGTAGTGCGCCAATTCGTCTGACCTCTGCGAGCCCCGAAAGTCGACCCTTCTCATTCGGAATCTAGTTCTCAACTCTAAATGGCTTTTTCAAATGTCCCAAAATACTCCGCGCGCTTCCGGTACATGACGTCATTTACATCCTCCTATCTGGGATTTTTATTTTGACATCTCTGAATGACACGTCCACCCTTCGCGCGCGCGCGTGATCACCTGCGTTTATGTTGCTCCTAGCTAACCCCTGCACTGTACCGAAAGGTTCTGAGCCTAACTAAACCCAAAGGCATAAATCGAAATCCCTCAGCCATTATATTACATAAGAATACGCCGATTGAACCTCCGTATAGGGGTAAGACCCCCAATGGGGCTACCTGTAGGCCATGGGTGACGACCCGTGATGCGTGAGGACGGGATCCTGGTGGCTGAGCGGTCTGTGACTTGCAATATTCCACTTTGGCCCTTACTTGGGCTAGATGAGAGGTCAGAACGGCCCGATCCGATCAATCGGCTGGTCATGTCAGCCCTCTATCAAATTACTTTAAAATCTGAATGAGGGTGATGACTGTAGGGTCAATCATGCTGAAGAAAGGCCAATAACCATTCTATCCCTGGGTGTGTCATCTTGGGAACCAAAACCCAGGAACATAATATAATTGTCCATTATCAGCAGGAGTATACTATGTAGCCCTGGTATTCCTAGGCGAATGGGTTTCCCCCAAAAGCGTTTCCCGAATGGTGCTCCATGGTGGGCGGGGAGCATAGTCAATGAAATCCAAACAATAACTATATTGATCTTTCAACTCAAAAACCCAAAGCAACTGGTGCAAATAAAAAACTTAAAAGAAATTTGAGAGAAACTGATACAGAAGATAAAATAGAATCTGCCTTTCTGCGATTCATTACTATAGAATCCAAAAGCTCGCCACTAAGGGGTCTCTCACCGTTCATAATAGAAAAGGGCATTTCAAGTAATATAACACCAAAAAAAAAAAAAATTTAAATATGAAACATAGCTCGTTGAGGTCGAAAAAAGAAAACATGCAGACTTTCTGTTGAAAATGACAATTTTCTACAATATTGCTGTCAAAACTTACCCTCACAAATCCCTGAACACAAGTAAGGGGGTGATGAGGAGTAAAGAACTGCCATTGAGTACCTTGGAAGAAATAAAAAAGGAGTTAAAATGACAAGATGTGATTGATGTCAAAGGATTTTCTGTTAAAAAAGAAGGTAAAACTATAAAAACAGACACCTATATTATGACATTCAATACACCAAAAAACCCTGAAAAAATAAAGGTTGGAGAAGGTTGAGCAATTTGTTCCTAACCCACTGAGATGTTATAGGTGTCAAAAATATGGACACCACGAGGACTCATGTAGAGGACGTGAAGTGCGCAGGAAATGTGGCCAAAGAGATCCTCGCCATCACATGAATGAATATGAATTTCCCAATAAATGTACAAATTGTGGTGGTGATTATCCGGTCTACGTAAGATCTTGCCATATTTGGAGGAGAGGAAAAGATCCTAACTGTAAAATATAAGAATTCCTTACCATGAAGCACGGAAAAGGGTAGGAGGGTCTAACACCTATACCTACTATCAAGCAGTCCAACGAGAAAAAAATGAAATGAAATATGAGGAAATGGTAAAAAAAATAATTCAGCTTGATCTGAGTGATTGGGGAAGCTTTATTAATGAGATAAAAACCTCGATCGGAAATGAACCTTGTAAAATTTCAACTCTGCAAACAACTATGCAAGGAAAAAATCTCCACTAATGTACAGACCTTCACAGGGGAGGATACTAGGGATGAGGTGGCACCGGTACAGGCATTTCATCAACCCTCTCCAAAATTGCACACTCCTATTAAGAACCAAAACAGGCCGGAATATCCTAAGGCCATGCAAAATGATATAAAAAAGAAGCAAAGATCTCCAATCCGCCCACCAACATTCGAGTTGAACAAAGAGAGGGAAGCTAGAGAGAACCCCACAAAGGAGAATAATCTAGCTCAGGCCAGTTCGCCTCCTACTGGAAAAATATCAGACCTGGGAATAGAACCAACGAGCCCTACAGAAACTAAAAATAAGTATCAATTACTTGAAAAAATGGAAACTGAAGTGGTTACCCTTGTAAAAGAAAAGAACAAAAGGAAAACCTTAAAAAACCTCCATAATAAATTCTAATCAAATATGCCTAACTCAATCATACAATGGAACTTCAGAGGAATTAGAGCAAATTATGAAGAACTCCAACTACGTCTGGAAAAATATAATACCAAAGTAGTATGCCCCCAAGAAATATTTATTAAGGAAAATAACCAGATAAACATAAGAAATTATCAGTCTTACAATCACCTACACAAGGATGGACTCAGGGCTTCTGGGGTGTCTCCATCCTTGTCAGGAAAGATGTACCGCATAACCAAATAAGCATTCACAGTGATCTCCACGTGATTGCTGTTAAAGTAACTCTATATCCCAACACATGATCCTATAAATGAATCTAAATTAAACAAGCTATTAGAACATATTCCTAAAACCCCAAATATTGTTAGGTGACTTTAACAGTCACAATGCTGTATGGGGATGCCTGCAAACTAAGAAAAAGGGCAAGGATCTGTAAAACATAATTAATAGCAACAATATATGCATATTAAATAATAAATCTCCACCATATCTGAATTCATTTACCGGCTCCTACTCAGCTATTGACCTCACTCTATCTGATCCTTCAAGCTACATGGATTACACATGGAAAGTCCATAACGATCTTTGTGGCAGTGACTTTTCCCTATCATAATAGATATTCTTCAACCTAGTCATGGCAACAACAGACACCCACCCCCGTAGGAAAACTAATAAGGCCAACTGGATTGAATTTAAAGCTTTATGTGATTGAGAACTTGTCCAGAACCCAAATAATAAATACATGATAGACCATTTCACAGAAACATTTATAGAAATAGCTAATAAAACAATTCCAAAAACCTCACCCACAAATAAATGCAACACACCCTGGTTTAATGATGAATTCAGGATGATAATTCAACAACGAAATGCTGTTCTTCGCAAATTCAACAAAGAACCCTCCACGAGTAACTTAAACACCTTCAAACTGCTCCGAGCAATCTATAAAACAAACTCCGGTAATCTCTAAAACAAATAAAAAAATCAATTGGCAAGATTATGTCAACAAACTCAGTTCCTCAACCAAAACTAACACAGTCTGGAAGATGATACGAAAGATTTCGGGAAAAATACAAACTACACCTCTGAAAACCTTATTAAAAATAAATTAGAAGTCACAAATATAAAAGACATTGCCGATGCACTGGCTGAAACCTTCTCAGCTAATTCCTCCTCCAATAACAAACAAAAAATATAAAATCCAAAATTAAGTTTTAAATTTAACAATGCTGAAAATTATAACGGATGCTTCACATTGGCAGAGCTAAAAGAAGCCATCCAAAAATCACACAACACAACAATCAGCCCAGACGAAATTCACTATGAATTTCTCAAACAATTACCCCGAAGGTCTCTTGACTACTTATTAGCTGCTCCAAATGAGATCTGGGAAAGTAGAAAATTTCCAGATTCATGGATAGTAGATACCATAATCCCTGTACCTAAACCAGGGGAAAATAGCCTCTACCCTTCTAATTATCGACCAATAGCACTAACAAGCAGTCTCTGCAAAACCATGGAACGTATGGTCAATAAAAGATTAGTTTGGTTCATTGAATCCAACAACCTTATACCAACTCTCAATGTAGCTTCAGAAGCCAAAGATCTACGATGGAGCATATGGTCAGGTTGGAAACTCCATTAGAGAGGCAAACATCCAAAAGCAACATCTCGTCGCGATATTCTTTGATCTAGAGAAAGCGTACGAAACCACTTGGAGATATGGTATTATGAAAGACCTGCATAATATGGGTTTGAGAGGTAGACTCCCAAACTTCATAAAAGCTTTTCTCACAGACAAGAAATTTCAAGTTCGAATTGGAACAACATTGTCTGATATTCAAAAACAAGAAGAAGGGGTCCCTCAGGGGAGTATATTATCAGTAACCCTATTCAAAATAAAAATTAATAATTGCTTGAACCCTGGAGTTGATAGCTATTTATATGTAGATGATTTCTGCATCACATCTAAATCCAAATATATACATACAGCAGAGCGTCAACTGCAACAGGGTATCAACAAAATAAATAAATGGGCAACCATAAACGGATTTAAGAACTCCAAAACAAAAACTTAATGCGTGCAAATCGACTATGGCTGCTACGCATATGGAGCAACCAGAAAGTCCTATCTGAAAACATTAAATACTGTTCACCATGAAGGATTAAGACTCATCTTGGGGGCTTTCTGCACATCCCCAGTGGAGAGCCTTTACTCCGAAGCCTACAAACCACCTCTAAAACTCAGATTCACAAACTTAGGTTTACAATACTACAGCAAAATCAAGTCACTACCAACCAATCCGGCTCATGACTAATTTTTAACTCCAAACACCAAACCCTATTTAACGAAAAGGAAAAGGCCATAAAAAAAACCTTTGGCCTCCACATGAAACCCATTCTGGAAAATACAAATATCTCTATTAAAATATTCATGATACAGTACAGCTAAATTCCCCTCATTGGCTACTTGAAAAGTCAGAGGTAAGACTAGACTTAAATAAACTCTTAAAAAAGAAAACACACCCCATAATATACCAAGAAAAACTCCATAAAATCCAAGACTTATCTACACATCTATACAGATGGCTCCAAGGACAACAATGGAACCGAGTGTGGAGCAGTTCTAAATAATAAAACTATGAAACAATCCCTTCCTAAAGAAGCTTCCATTTTTACAGCTGAAATCTGTGAAATAAATTTGGCACTTAAGATCATTTCAAATAACACAGCTAAGAAATTTATTATCCACTCAGACTCCATACCAGTTCTACACTCTATAAAAAATACAAGACTCGATAACCCTCAAATCGTCAACTTATTAAACAAACTTCACTCCCTAAGGCAGAGTAAAAGAATCATATTCTGCTGGATTCCGGCCATATGGGTATTCAGGGAAGTGATAGAGCTGATTCATTAGCTAAAGTTGCAATTAACATACCTCCTGACAAAACCTCCAAACTACCATACACAGACTTGAAATATAAAATCAAACAAATAACAACAAAAAGATGGCAATAATTGTGGGATGAAAATACCCAAAATTAGCTCTATCAAAGAGAGCCTATTCTGAAAGAAAGAAAGCGTGAATCTAGTAATACTAGAAGAGAAGAAACCATTCTTTCTCGACTACGTATAGACCACACTAGATTAACGCACGACTTTATTCTAAAAGAAGAATCTCCTCCCAAATGTCCATGCGGAAACTATTACACAGTTAGGCATATTTTAATAGAATGTACCTATCTCTCATCCGAAAAAAAAAATTACCAAATTAACAGTTCGAAGGAACTATTTGGGAAAATAAACTCTTAAAACATAATCGAATTTCTGAAAAGTATTGGCCTTCTATCAATGCTGTAGGCTCATAGACCTACAAAATAATTTTATAAAAAATCAGAAACGCTGACTTCAGCAGACAATTCAAGACGGAACGCTATAAAAAATACCAACGACATCAAAATCAAACGATATGCTAATAACTATTCGCATAAAGATTATACCTTACAAAAATAATAAACAAAAACGTTTTCGGCATAAAATACCGCAATGGGTTGAGATGCCGTAAAACTGAACCAACCAACCAATGCCAACAAACAACAATAACAGACATTAACAACTACCATAATAGGATATTACCTAATATAATAATTAACATTTAATAATTAATACCAATAACAAATCAATCTAATTAGTATTGATAGTTATTACGATGTACAACAAAAATACCATTTATAATATGCTCTCTGTAATCAATAAAAATAATATCCTATATGACTTATTACATAGATTAAATAAATATAACCAATTGTTTAAAATATCTAATTAATTCATATTTAAATATTAAAGCATATATACTCAAATCCAAAGTACATTAAATTTAATGAAATTTTATGCACACACACACACACACACACATATATATATATATATATATATATATATATATATAGTTTTTTTCTTTTTCTTTTTCTCCATTTTTATAGTAAGCTTAAACTAATTTCACATAAACTCATATATTTTTTATACCAACATTTAGATATTAATTCATTTTTTGATTTAATAATTTACTGGTATTTCTATATTTTTACTAATTTTTCTTCTCGACAAGGATTACAACTAATGATCCTACCTAGGGTGATTGATCTTTTAGTGAAATTCCACCTAACTAATTGTGTAAGGTCTCTATCCTTCAATCTCCAGAACCATTTAGAAATGCCTATAACTATAAAGCCCATGTTTCCAACTTTCAGCAGAAATTCCATAGTATATTTTTATGTCCTTTCTGTTTTCCATCAGGCAAATGGTTGCCTTGTACACTATATTCTTAGAATTACATTTACCACCAACAGGACATTCTTTTCTAACCCTGCAGTTTCATTATGGTTTACACAAACCTTGTCTATCTACACACAGTTTTTCGATTAGAGTTCTATTATGATTGCTAATGATTTTGTATAAATTGTTAATGCAAGAATAACTGATTTTAATCATTTTCTGGTTAAAATTATTTTTCATTAGGTTATTTTCATTGAAAAGTCTATCTATAAGCCTTATATATTCTTACGTAATTAATAGTAGATAATTTACAATAAGGTGAGCGTTGAACAATATTACATGTCTTTCCTGTATTTAGTTTTATTATTTCTACAACTGCTATCATTGTTATTCATATCACAAGTGTTAATCAATCTATTATTTGTCTCATTATATATATATATATATATATATATATATATATATATATATATATATATATATATGAATAATTAATGTTAGGAATATATTTAATGCAATATTTTTCTCTGATCACTCTCTCTCTCTGTCTGTCTGTCTGTCTCTCTCTCTCTATCTATCTATCTATCTCTTTATCAATCTATCTATCTATCTGTCAGTCTCTCCGTATATCAATAAATCTATATATTCATTCATATGCACATTAAGCACTTCATATCAAATTGTTTAACCTTATGGATAATCGCAAAATTACACGCATATCCTACTTGTGGTGTTGATATTAGGCAGAACCACACTGTTAGTCAGGGATATTGGATATTCCCTCTTTGTGAGTGTGTGTGCGAGAGAGAGAGAGAGAGAGAGAGAGAGAGAGAGAGAGAGAGAGACATACAGACAGACAGACAGACAGAAAAGAGAGAGAGAGAGAGAGAGATCTCACGCACATGCGTTTACCAACTGACAAATTATATCTTGCTAAGATATTGAACTTCTTTTGCTGCAGGCCTCGTGTGTAACAAGGAGGTAAATGTTTTTCGAACTGCTTCCATCCGAACCCCCATATTCACGACCACCATTCTTCGAAATTCACTGTTCACGTGAACTTGGACGAGAAAGTAAACATCCTCATTTGCATAATTGCATAGCGCACATCTCTCAATTAAATAGTTTCAGACGATTGTGAAGTGAATATGAAGCAAACAGGTTACACTAGGGAGGAGGGTGTTGGTTGGTAACATGGACATTTTGTTCTCTTCATGCTACCATACTAAAATAAAATCATTGTTTTCAACAGCGACACTAATCCAACTTGTCCTCTTGGATGAACCACGCATGGTCAACGGCAAAACTCGATATCCATGCAAACGTGATTCCTCTAAAAGAATTTGGTATTTATGAAGCTGGGCTAAACGATTAACATCGAAGTAAATAGACTCGACCAACGAAGTTCAAGTCCTGGAATGTTTTAATCTAACGGCATGTCAACACGTCTAGGGTCATTTTGAGGAAATTAACTATTGGCCGATTTTATCCTTCCAACTTCATTTTACTGGTAGACGATACTAGAGGAAACAAGCTACAGTACAAACATGTTTTGTCTATGGGTAAATATAGAAAAAGAATTGCAGAAGGTGTAGCGTCAGATTTCCATCAAAAGAAAGTATGACTGCATTAAAAATCTGATATTAAAAACACTGCCACTTACCTAGGTTTGAAATGGTTAGAGATAACTAAGTATACCTATTTTAAAGACGGCAGTGAACATTATCAAGATGTGTTGATAGCAGTGATTCCTTTTTATCTCTATGGTCCTCCATTCCTACTGACCACCGTCCTTGGCAAATCATCTTCATAGAATATAGGGCTCGCACAGAACTGATAAATGTAAGTTATTTTGGACAGCCAATAATTTTGTGTCTTTTGTTGGTTTCTAGACACACACATACACACATACATACTAGATAGATAGATAGATATGTTATGATATGATATGGAATTAATAACCATTGCAGCATGGTAGACGACATTTCATTTGATTTAAACTATCGAGATACAATATCACATCATTTTCCTCATCAATTCATGCCGACAGAACGTAATCCTTTCATTCTATTTCACTATCCGTCCTAATCAGCAATGGCACGAGTCAAGTCTCCTTGACGGAATAAAATGTCCACTCAGAGCCAAATATGTCTTTTTTGGCTTAAATAGGTTCTTTGTGAAATGGAAAGAAAATGGCCGTACAAATGTTCTTTTGCCGGCTGTTGCTTTCAGGATTTGTTTAAAACAGAGCATCATTGCATTGTTCCAAGCTAACATTTACCCCTAGAGTTTCGAGTGTTTTAACTATGCCGTAGTGCTGACGCAGTTATATATTAGAAAAATTCCATCTTTATTTCATCATAGAGGTCAAATTTCCATATGATCATTAACCTGTCAATAGCAGTTTATGTTTTACCTATGCATGTGTTGATATCATTTTCAAATGATGTGATATTACTACCGAGGTTTGATAAAGATATTTTGCAATTTAATTATCTCGGTGGTTGTGGAAAAACTGTGTCCGAGATCAAACATTGCTGCATATTATATATGATTCTCTCGAGCTGACCAATAAACACAGTTTTGATAAATATTAAAAAAAATTCTTAGATAGGTTTCACCTTGTATTATCTAATGCTCAGGAAACTAGGCTTGCAGATCACTGTTAGTGAGTACGATTATCAGTAAGTACCTCATAATTCTGCCTTGATATGTCTTTTTTATCAATAACAGTGTTGCAAATGGTGACGATTATTCAAATCATTTTTGAATGGGAATTTGTCGTTCTTTTTATAACATTTCTTATTTAATAATATCTGCAATGAATTTTACATTCCATTCTGACTACATAAATAATCTGTGTTCGAAATGTTAACTTCTACCTATGCTTTCGCATCAAGCCACACCGATATGGTATACATATTAAGAGTTAGGATATATCTATTATTATACGTCGCAATGTTCACAAATACCTCACAAGATCAGTCTCAAATATTTGTAGAGATAGAAAGTTCAAAACGTAATGAAACAAATCAAAATAGTTTGAAAAGCAAATAAACCAGGACTTTATCTCACAAATGTTGATAATGGATTCACACGTTGTGCCCGTGGTGTAATGATTATCGTCGTAGGAAGTGGACACGGCGACGCGGGTTTCACATAGCACTAATACCCTTGGGAAAAGTATGAATCCAATACTTCTCCCTCCAGCTATGGGTAAATAGTAGGGTAGACTAGGTTCTTCAGCCTTGGTGAGGCAACTACACTAAGAGAAGGAAAACTCTGAATTCAAACCTGTTAAACCCCGCTTTAAAAATTGACCTTGTGTCCAATCTTGCCTGAGCGGAAGGGTTGGTAAATAGGATAATGGATTCACACAGTATAGAATACATAACAACTTTCAAGGTTAGCTAATAATAAATAAGAATATTTTTAAACATATGTTTTTAGCCTAAAGATGAGTTCATAACGGGTATAACCAATTTAGGTCAACGTTGACCTGAAAATAATGTCCATGGAGGGGTACTTCACACTCCTCAGATAACCAGAACTGAAGCCTCAACATCAGCTGCAGTTTAGAGTCTCACCGAGGACACAGATTTTTAGGGGACTTTTTATCCTTACGTAGTGTATAACACCCTAAAGTCCAACCACTCCTCAACGTGGCACGGCAGTGGCAACAGGTAGTGGTAGTGCTATACCGTCGGGAACTTCGATTCCTGGTAGGGCCACCCAAGGTGGATTGATCTGGCTCCCAGCGGTATTAGGGCCACAACCTGGCTAAAGGGACTCTGGAGAAAATCCAGGAGGTGTCTGTTCTGGCAACCGGCGGCCTTGGGTCGCTCAGTCAATGCGTCAATGGAAAATCAGCGGCAAGCAGGGCGTTTTTCCGGGTAGGACTTGGGACTCTTCCCTCAATCAAATCCCAAAGTATCTTCCTCAATATGCAATTTACTCGGGAGGAAACCGGCTCAACCTAACCAGGGTGAAAGCCGATACAAGTAAATAAGTAATTATGGTATGCAATCAGTGTATTCAAAGTATCGCAGACAAAGATTGTGAATTAGAATGGTTTGAAAAGCAAATGCGAGATGACATCACTTCACAAATAATTGATGGGGATGAATTAAATTTGTTGATGTTCATGTTTTTACTATTTATTTTCACACATGGCCAAAAATATGAAGTTTCCATCGAAGATCGAACTCACTCAAGTAGAAATAGTCTGTGACCCTCTAATGATATCTCGTAGTTAAACGAAATACGATAGAATTTGATTGGTAAAGATATTTGATTAAAACTGGAAAAATAATATGTAATTTTCGTTTCACCATTCCTTCACGCAAAAGCAATCCTTCTTCACTTGTTTTTCTTTTTTAATTGTATAAAATAAAATTCATTTTCGTGACAAAAGAATAAAAAAAACCTTGTGCAAATCTTGAGAAACTTTTTCTCTAATGTTCGTAGAAGATCTTGAATAACTTTGTCCCCACTCTCTCTCTCTCAAACACACATTATCTTTCTATTTGTTCCATGACGGTCATTTTGATTTGTCTCATCACAAACATGTCACAATGAAGGATAGTCATAGATAATCAATTATGCATGTAATACATATCTTTTCTAGTTTGTCTGCACAGGCGGTAGCAGTAGTTTTCTTATCTACTGTCACCTTCAGTTCCCACACACGTGTATACAGACAACTTTTCCATATAACTTGAATATAACTCACATATAGAGAAGACACGTTCCATCCACCAAATAATATTTTCTGTGCTAGGAGCCATTTTTTCTTTTTCCATTTTTTATTTTATGAATTACTTTCTATAAGCCCAGTTTCTTTTTCCTGTCTTTTTTGAAAGTCTCAACCTACTGGCAGTCACAAACAAATCGCGTAGAAGCACAAAAAAGAAAAAGCCATTACATACCTTTCTGTCGACCCATTCTACGAAACAATTATTTTCATCATTTCACTTTATCACCTGCCTTTGTCTTCCAATTTACCAGTATTTTCTTTTTTCTATTCTTTTTTTTTTTTCAAACACTTTTTCTCTTTCGTAAATCCAGCTCGTCCCCCTCTCGTTCTTTTCGTCCCTATAAACCAAACAATACCACAAGTAACCCTGTCCACGACAGAGACCTTAGAACCCTCTCCCAATGACTGACTCACACAATTATTTCCTCAATTTCACCATTTCCTTTCCACACAGTCGTTTGAATTTCTTCGTTTCTTTCTTTCGATTTCGATTTTCTGCTTGTTTTTCCATTTCCTGCGTCTCTCATCATTCAACTGAGATTGGGGAGAGAAGCAAGGAGCGGGAGGGGTGAGAATGTTAGGCCGGGTAATAGGCGTCCAAACTGCGCTTCATTTCAAATAGATTTTCTCGCCAGCAGAGGGCGCCACATCTCTAACATCCAGACATAGTAAATACATTGCCGATGGTTATTTATGGGCCGGCAAAGGCAATAAACAATGAAGTGCTTGTTAACCTCGAAATCACTTCTTTGCTTTAAATTCAATGATCGGCCCATCAACACACGCAAACACGCACACACGTGGAGCTACCGTGTAAAAATATGCACACATAAAGTCATTTGCAGACGAGCAAAGAAGACGTACAAATACTGAAACATTATCACGTTAACTTAAATTTAAAAAAAAAATAAAAAAAGAAAGTAACATTTAAAGATCTAAGTACGTTTGTAGTTGGTCGCTGTCAAGGTCAACAAAAGGTCTATCAGCTTCATGATACCGCTACCTAAACCATTAAGTGACGTTTTGCTCAGGTGATCACATGCCTACTAAAATGACGATATGATTCATGCTAAAATATGAGAGAATATGGATGGGTAAGGAGAAAAAGTTTTTTATGATTTTCCATGAGAACTCACAATCTGTGCTTACTGCAAAACTATGGAGTAATGAACCTGTTTAGTACTTAAATGTCCGACTACTTAAAAACAAGTACTGTAAGCAACTTGAGTTGGTGGAAAAGAGTGAGTTCAGTATAAAGTAACCCAACAGGGGTTGATAGAGTGTTAAACCAGCAATAAAAGCAATATCTCTTTTCATATCTAATTGCCTTTAAGGCAACTTGCATTGCATTCAGCGAATGACTTTAAACATTATGCAGTTGTGAGGCTCCAGTATCAGTTATCTGTGGAATATGTAGATCAACATTTAAATAGCGTATACACAGAGTAACCGGAATTTCTACAAAACCACTTGAATATAATCAATCTTAAAGACTTTCTAAACTAAATGACAGCTAAAATGAAATAAATAAATAAAGAAAGAAAACTGGTAATAACAATAATAATAATTGAGTATTCTTGAATTTCACGTGACTTCTTCTTCTTCTTCTTCTTCTTCTTCTTCTTCTTCTTCTTCTTCTTCTTCTTCTTCTATAAAAAAAAAAATAGGAGTAGCGTAGAATTGAACAGCTAGTAAAAAGAATATATAAAAGAACATTCGCTGTGTATTTTTTCGAGAAAAAATCGGGTTAGAAAAATTGTCTTTAATTTGAAATGGATAATAAATTTCAATTCTCATGAAATCTTTCGGTAAATATTTGGGCACTTTTTCCAGAATTCTTTTCTGCTAAACTATTTCGAAAGCATGAATTTGTTTAAATTTTCCGCGCTCAATTCTATATAGTTTACGAATGCCTTCTTCCCTCGATAAATAAAAATGTAATGTCTCTGATATAGTCTGAAAGAGCTAATTAAGAATAATTATCGTCCTCAATGAATCTGGAAAGATATGTTGGAGCCTACGCCTTACTATGAAAGAACCATCCTTAGCAGAAACGATGTCTCTAAACAGGGTAGTATATATAAAACCCAAAAAGGTGATACAGGAGCACCCGAAACTAGCTCTGGAAGTTTTTGTGTAGGTAAAGTATAAAAATAGCCGGGAAGTGGATTTTAACCTAGTTAACACATGAATATTTGCTTATTAATTTTGTGTGGCCTTCTTTTCATGAACATGTACCGTAAATGTTCCCGGTCTTATATGTGTCCGGTGCGCACATAATAAACAACCCCTGGGTTTGGTATGGTCACAATATACTATCCATGAAAAATGACAAATCGAAACATAAATCAACATGGGGACCAGACGAAAGGTTTAACTCTCAGGATCGGCAGGTGCTCCAATAATAGCCAACATGGGTTCCAAACGGCATCCTGCGAGTGTTGGCTGCTTTTTTCTAGGTACTTAAATAATTATTTTTTCAGTTACACACACAATGAACAAATCGACCACTCACACCAGAAAACAAAACGTATAAAGTAGACTAGGGAATATAAAGAAACTAGCATTATAATGTTATTTTAGAAGTAACCTTGCAAAAAGAGGTTATAGAAAAAAAAGGATTGAAATCTGGACAGAATTCAGTAGATTTAAGACAACAAGCCAAAGGCTCGCTGACCAGGTTAGGACAATAAAAAAGAATGGTGGGTATTCTGACCTTGAAATAGTGGAAATCAAATACCAAATATTTAGGTAAACACATCTACAACACCTAAAACAGAAACCGAGACACTAAATTCAGGAAAGCCAGAAATTCCTAATCAAATACAACCTGTCAATGACCAATGCACTGCCAACACACAAACGCAGGCACTGGCCAAAAAGGGGAAAAAACTAATACAGATACCATTAGTAGAATCATGTCTGAAAAGAAAACTACATTGCCTTCTCTCCGGAACCAAGTCTGGAGGACAGTCAAGTCCGAAACCATGAAGTGAACAACTTATTGACAAATGTCCCAACAAACGACATCACAGAGTTAACGGTTTGATATACGCAGGAGCATAATTAGTCTGAGAAAAAATCAAGGTCCCCTTGAAGACCATAGAAAGAAAGTCAAAACCGGAGTTTGAACTCAGACTTCAATCACAGATGATAAGATAACACAACAAGCAAGAATACTAAAACTGAACATTAACATCATTTCGGACGAAACTGAAAAAGCACGGCAACTAGAACTAAAAAAAAGCTTGAAGTGACAAACCGAAAAATACAAGCAAAATTGGGAATACTGAAAAGGAGCATAATTAGTCTGAGAAAAAATCAAGGTCCCCTTGAAGACCATAGAAAGAAAGTCAAAACCGGAGTTTGAACTCAGACTTCAATCACAGATGATAAGATAACACAACAAGCAAGAATACTAAAACTGAACATTAACATCATTTCGGACGAAACTGAAAAAGCACGGCAACTAGAACTAAAAAAAAGCTTGAGGTGACAAACCGAAAAATACAAGCAAAATTGGGAATACTGAAAAGATAATGAGACAAGACCAAAAATATTGACAAAACAAGACGTTCCAAAACAAAGAAAAAATATCTACCAACTCTTAGAGGGAGAATGGGCGAAGCCATATCCACAACCGGACGCGAGGGAGGCAAAAATATTTGGAGCAAAATATGGGAACGGAAAGATCATAACAAAAAAGCCAAATGGATATACATGGAAACAGACTTGCGAATATTCGAAGAAGATCTTCAGGTAAACATACACACCGACGGGCTCAAGGCAACACTTAAAAAGATAGCAAACTGGAAAGCTCCTGGTATTAATAGCATACGTGGATTTTGGTTTTAAGAATTCAGCTCCATACACGACCGACTTGTAACGGAGATGAATAAACATATACAGAAAACTGAGATACTCTAATGGATGACCAAAGGGAATACCATTCTAATTCAAAAAGACCCACTCATAAGTACTGAACCAACTAACTATAGATCCATAATGTTAACGGTATAAATTAGGGAGAAGATCTATAACTCATTGATAAGCCACGGAATCTTCCACGATGAACTGAAAGGATGCCACAAGAGAACCGGTGGCACACAGGACCTTCAATATATACATCAACACATCCTCAACGAAAGTAAACGAGACAGAAAAATCTAGTAATGGCCTGGGTTGATTGCAAAAAGGCTTATGATAGGGTCCTAAAAATCTAGATATTACACTGTCTCAAAATGTATAAAATACACGACCAAGTCGTACAGTTTAGACCATGGGAACGTGAAGTGTGGAATTGAGACCAGGAGTAAAAAGCTTAGCAGAGATAAAGATCCACAGAACCGTATTCTAAGGAGATGTACTATCACCCTTACTATTTGTGATAGCCATGATGCCACTTAATCACATCCTTAGAATATGCCCAGCCGGATAAAACCTCGGTAAATTGTGAGAAAAGATCAACCACTTGATGTACATGGACGACATCAAATTTTTTGCCAAAAACGAAAAAGAATTGGAACCCCTATTACAAACTGTGAGAATATACAGTCAAGATAGAGGAATGGAATTTAGCATAGGAAAATGCACCATACTAGTGATGAAATGTGGAAAACGACACGTGACAGAATGAGTCGAACTATCAAATCAAGTAGATATCAAAGCGCGGAGGAAGACTGATTACAGCCACTAGAAACAATACTAACGACACGAGGACCAGCAGTACAACAATAACCAGAAAACAAAATTGGGAAGAAAAACAATTCTATGGACGCTTTAAGCGACTAGAAAGTGACATCACACAGGAGAAAATCAGGACTTGGTTAAGAAAAGGAAACCTTAAAAGAGAAAATGAATCTCTTCTAATAGCGGTACAAAACAACGCCATAAGGACCAACCATATCAAAGGGAGAATAGATGAGACACAAAAAAAAACAGCAGATGTTGGTTATAAGGGGAAAGGGACAAAATAATCAATGGCATAATAAGCGAATGTAGAAGTTAGTTCAGAAGGAGTATGAGACTAGTCACGACTTTGTGGGTAAGGTGATCCGCTGGGAATTAGGCAAGAAATTTTAATTTGACTGTTCGAACAAATGGTATATGAATAACCCAGAATCTGTCCTGAAGAATGCGACACACAAACTCCTATGTGATTTTGAGATACAAACGAATCACCTTATCTCAGCCGGAAGACCAGAACATATAATAATCGACAAAAAAGAGAGAACTTGCAGGATTATGATATTTACTGTTCCGGCAGATCACTGAGTTAAATTAAAAGAGTGACAAAATAGGAATAAGTACCTCAAGCTTGCTAGGCAATTGCAAAATCTGTGAGGTTTATACTAATTGTAATTGGTGATCTTGATACTGTCACCAAAAGATTGGTACAAGGACCAGAATATTGGGAATATTGAGTAGATTTGCTGTCACTCAAACTCCAATTGAAAACCATCAGCCGACATTGATGTAAAAAAAAACTCTCAAGGAGTAAAATAATAATAATAATAATAATTGGCATGAAAATGTTAAGAGGCGTCTTTTAGGGAGATTCAGTCTTTTCACCGTTACTTATTTTAACTATAATTCCACTCAGTCATATTCTTCGGAAATATGCTCGTAATGAGGGTGATCCAATGGAAACTGTGCAAGACATCGATATTTTACCATACTACCAAATGATATATGCACAAATCAGACTCTGTACTTAGGAATGAGGAGTAACATTTTTCTGGGTTTGAGATATTATCAAAACACCAAACAATAGAAGGCCAGATGAGACAAAAAGTTCTTCAAGTAGATGTTTAGAGACACACATGGATATTCCAAGGGAGCGAAAACATTTGTGGAACATGACGGTAACGGTGATAGCAGTTGTACTGTAGCACTATGTGGATAGGCCGCCAAAGCAGACGAGTTTGTTTTGGCGCGAAACCAGACAAAGGATTCTTGGACATGAAATCTCGCCGTATCCGGAAGTGGTAAGTGGACGCGAATGAGAGTTGACGACGCGACCCAGGAGAGGGCAGTTGGCGCTGGACGCAGGCGGGCGTTGACGACGCGACCCGGCAGAATGAAAAGTTGGTGGCTGGAGAGCAGAGAGGCAAGCAGCAGAAGGCAGTTGCGGCTGGACAGGAGACAGAGTTGGCGGCAGGAGAGCAAAGAGGGCAGTTGGGTGGAAGAACGGACAGGGGCAGTCAACACCAGACACCGGACAGCAGAAAAGCGAGGCAGCATGGGATAGGGTCCAGCGACAGTGAGTCAAGATGAGTCTGATTCCAGTAGCATTGTGGAATTTTCGCTAGTAACCCACGCTAGCGATAGTCCGCACATGCATATAGTGTTGCATACCTTCCTCTGCTCTTGGTAACCCCAAGCTTTGTTCGTGTTTGTTCGTCTGTTTTGTTTTCTCCTGTTTCCCTCGATCGTATTCTTGTGTAGATAAAGAAATGTGCGTTACCCCCTCAGCCACTCGTTGATCACCGGCCGGCGTAAGAAGAAGACATGGTTAGAAGAAAGTTAACGTTGGTGGGTGTGAGGGGGTAACGTTTTACAGTACTTTGAGCCCTTGGAACAATCTTTAAAAAAATAGAAAAGCGAGTTGGGGAATTTTAGATCAAAACCGATGATTCGGAACTTAGCACTATGAAAATCAGCTAAACATCAAAAGTCCCTAGGAAACATGCAGTCACTTAGTCTTCAGTGAAACTTGCATTCAATTAATCTTCAGTAAAAATCACCTGTTCAAACTGGTTTTAACAGCTCGCACACAGTGAAACGAGGAACTCTAAAAAATATGAAATTAAACACCAGAGAGTATATGAATCAACAAATCATTTAATTAATTTAATTGCATAAATGACCTCGACCACATCTAGAAAACCTCACAAACTAGAGAGGACTTTCCCCTATGCTTCTAAAAGTCTTGAGACCCTATTGGGTTGACGATCGGATCTATGTATATTTGAAGGAGAGCTTAAAATCACTCGTCCCAACCAAAAGGGAATGAGTATGTCTTTTTTTAGATGTTTTATCAAACGTTTTGGGAAAGTTTTAAGAATCATGATGCACCGTGTGTTGTCAACCGAGTAATAAATAAATGCTATATATATATTTCATAACTCTGACTCAAACCTTATTTTTCTTGTGTGTTATATCTGCATTTATTTTACAATTTTGACTAATACTGTGGTAACACTCCTGGTTGGCCGACTCCCACTATCTTAGCTTCTTTAAACCAAACTATGCATGGCCAGTGATTCATATAGTGGTTTTCCGACCAGGGGTATCACACATTTTTTTTACAGATTACGCAAAGCACACACGAGAGAGTGGAAGAAAGAACAATCGAATAAACACGGACTTGGGTCAGCTCCAGGCGCAAGAAAGGGAGTTTGTGACACGTTTGCGCAGCTCTCAGCGCATTTGCAGACTATCGCGGGCGTATCTTTTGTGCAAAACTTCTACAAAAACCACTAACGATGCTGATATCTTTTCACATTGGTTAGCCCAACCTCTCGAAGTCAGCAGGCCTTAGCAGTCGCCTTTCTGACTTCTGTTGACTCACTTCTCTGCCCTACCTCCATCTTCTCACTGACTCCTTCTGCTGACTGTCTCATTCTCTGGACAGCTATTTTAAGTCAACTGGTCTCTTCTGCCCTGCGTTGTTGACTGACTCTGTTTGTTTTCTCTCAGACCTTCATTCTCTACTCCACTTCCGGTCTCGCGGGAGATCTCGCCCTCAGTCCTTTGTGTGGGTTTTGCGCAAGAACAGACAAAGAGACTGTCTGAGTGGTGCCAACACAAACGGAAACGAATTGCTACGCATCGTGTCACACTATTATTAATTGCTCTCAAGCATACTAACACACACACACACATATGCACACACACATATACACACGCAAAATATATATAATTGCATCTCAGTGTATGTCTTTCTCTTGCTCTTCTTCTTTCTCTTCACACACACACACACACACACACACCTACGTATCTCTGTGTCTTATTCTGACTCACTATCTCCTCTCTGTCAATCAATCCCTTACTCTTTCCCTCTCCCTTAATCCTTCTCAAAATGCCATAAAACTTTTACCTGTCGCGGGCTAATACCATTAAGGTTGTTTTATATATCACAATCTCATTTTGTAAATACATAAAACTCTTAAGCCTCTTGATATATTTAATTTTTTTAATTTTCCGATTCATTGCCAGACAAAATTATCTCTTCTTTCCTACTCCCTCGCAAATGTCCTCTGTATCCTTTCTTTTTCTTTCATTTAAAATATATATATCTATTCGATTGTTCTTTTATATAAAAAGTCAAGAATATACGCATCAGTCGGCTACAGAGGTTGATGGTCGCTTTATGCTGAGCAATTGCTTCTGAACTAGATTCGCTTAAGGTATTTTGTGGGTCTGATTATCACAAGAGGTACCTATAATTTGAGCCTTCATCCCATGTAAGTAATTTGTAAATGACTACATTTTGCACACTTAGTTTAACGTTCATTATTGTAGGAAATGGAATTGATGATCAAAGTTCAATTCCTGAACGAATCGTTTTTCCCTTTGGCTTCTTACCACTGCCATTGATATAGGCAAGGATATTTGGACCCACTCTCATTCTTCTATGAATAAATCGACAAGGAGAAAACGTTCTTCAGATTTCGTTCGGTAAACATCCTCAGAGAAGGAAAAGATTTAATTGAAAACAGCTTTACTTCGCTTCACTTCGCTTTACTCGAGCGGGAAGGTAGGGTACTTGCAAACATATGGTAATGTTAAAACTGATTTTGCAGTTTACATGATTCAGAGATTGATTGATTGATTGAAATTTATGGCATGCCAACTCTTTAAGGGATGGTATATGTTTAGAAGAAATAGCATTCATTGTAAGTTCATTTTTTACGGTCCAATAGAATACAAATAATTTTTAGCCAAAGTGTCATACACTTCAGTAAGGAAAGCATCGTATTTTAAGCCTCATCGACTGGAATATGTTTGCAATTCGATTTGCCCAGTGTGATCGCATAATAAGTATAGATATTTTTTAAATCGATATATTGTTAAGTATCTCGACTTTAGATAATACCTGGGTCTAAATGATTACTTTGTAGTTAATATAGTTCTATTAGGATAACGATTTTTTTCTTTCTTTCTCAATGTTCTTCACTCTTAAATCAAGATAGAATTGAACTACCTGCAAAATTATAAGTTTTTATGTCTATTTTTTCTCATATTTACGTTTGACCGGCCTGCTATCGTAATAGTTTGATCCGGAAGACTGGGGTTCAATGCATGTTCTCGTCAAACCAAAGACTCAAAAATAGCACTTGACACCTTTTTTTGCTGAACCCTCAGCATTATGTGATACAAATCAAGGGTAAGTAGAGTAATCCCGGGAAAGGAGTAACACCTACTCCTACACCTGGGTATAGTTGCTATTGAAAAGGGAGTCTTCGGGTCGTCCTTGACTATAGTCGGCCAACTTATTTACATTTAAAATAAATTTCCCACAAGATCGTAAATATAGCATCTACATATTTTTAAGTTCTATAGATTATTTTTGTTTCTTTTGTATTATAACTTTTCAGCCATGTTATTTTACATTCTTGCTTGTACATAATATTTAGAAAGAATAATGCTTGCATAGTTTACCGATTATCATTGTGGAAAATGTTATGGACAACCCGAGTTAAAATATTTAGCCATATTGATCATAGATCTCTTCGGGCTAATGTCCTTGAAAAAAGCATGAATTAGTTTGATCTCTCCCCTGTGATGAGTAAACAGTAGAGCAGATTCGGTTCTTTAGACTTGGTACGGGAACCAATCTAAGAAAGTGAAAACTCAGAACTCAAACCAACATTTCTCCGTTTTAAAATTGGACTTGTGTTGCATTCTAATTTTGACGACGTGTTCGAGTAAATACATATCGTAGAGATAGAAGATATTTTGCGGCGTAGTGTATGCATAAAAATATTTTTAATTGTAAAAATGAAATGAATTCTTGTATCTAGTGAATCTAAAAAAAAAATCCAATTCTTTTCTGTATTATATATTATAGTTCAAGGGAAAAAATTAGATCATTAGTTCAAACAATACCTCCAATTATAACGACTCGTTCCTAAATGACAAAAAGCCTTTAACTCTTTTACTATTTTCAGAGTCACACGTACCTCTAAGTTATTTTTGTAACGCGTTTGAGGGCTATATATGAAATAATACTAAAATAAAGGATAAAATCTTGTGAACTGGAGTGAGTATAAATATATAATTTGCCTTGAACTGTGAAATATAAAGGGAAGAACCAAGTAAAAAAAAAATCATTATAATCCAAACAGCTTTTTCTCTTTATTAGAGAAAAAATGTTTTTAATTAATCAGAGAAGACGTTTCCTCATGTATGGTTGATTGATTTCCTTTATAAGGTTCAGCGTCCATAGCGTTGTTCGGGAATTTATCTTAAAAAAAGGAAATTAATCCAATAGCAATTGATTAGTTGATTGATCGAGGTTCGAAATGGTGATCATTGTACATTTAAATTTATGGTGTAGTTTTGTTTCTTAAGTGTTTTGCATACAATTATATAATATCAAAAATTCCTTTCAAATACAAATAATTTTGACACGATTGTATGGATCAAGTATTCATAATCATAATCATATTATCTAAGGAAACTATTTATATCTAATAGTCGAGTGTTTGTACACGTTTTTATGTTTACAGGTGACTGATATAGGATTTACACTCCTATATCTTAAAATGGCCGTAATGTCACTTGTTTCCGAAACTAAGCTGGCGGACGTCGGTAAATTAATCAGGCTCGGGAACCTATTGGTCAGGAAAGTCATGTGGTTTGTGCTCACAACTACGTCCGCAACTTTAATTTTGTCCCGCTTTTGGAGCCGACTGCCTGCCAAGAATTTCCTATACATACTCTCATCTTTCAAGAACTTATTCTTTTCCATTTCACCTCAGAGAGACAACACACTTTCTTATACTGCGACTTACAGAGAAAACTCACTCTTTCCATTTTGACTTCCTAGGACAACACGATCTCTCTTACATTTGATTTCCAGCTCTCGACGAAAATATTTACACTCCGCAACCTTTTTCTTTCTTGTTGGCCTTTTCGGTTACGCTTGTTACAGACTCGGAAACAACCACAGGAATTTCGTCAAACCACCGAAAGAAACAACCAACCAACATGGGAGAAGACAGGTTCCACCTAACATACATAATTAAAATTCTGTAGAAATACTTAGTCAACATGAATTTTATAATCTACAGGACACTTTAATTATTTAGTCTTTTTTTCATAGTATTCGTGTTAGTCACACACGCGCGTGCGCACAGACACAGAGGAATATTTTACAGACAGTAGTAGAACACTCGTAATCTTTTGAAATATTTCATTTAATATACTTGTTGATATATAAATTTGATTTTGCTTGTACTGCTTTGTTTTAAATGTATTTTTACGCGTCGTTTCACATCTTTACTTCAAATGTCTTTTTCAAATATAAACCGACAATAAATGGTGGAGAACCAACATAAACACCAAATAATAGTCATCCCTACACTGATGATATTCCTTTTGTAATTAAATATAGCTTCTTGTGACTATGCTTTAAGAATAAAATTATTTTGCATCTAGTATTCAAACAAGAATATAGATAATTTGACCAAAAGATTGAACATGATTTGAGTAATAGGAACATACTATAGAGTAATAGTCAAGGGTGACCCAAAAGCTCCCTTTTCAATAGCAACTAAACCAAGGTGTAGAGAAAGGTTCAAATCCATTCCCTGAATCGTTAGGTCATTACGTTATAGTGCTCAGTATTAAGCAAGGGGGCATCAAGTACCATTTTTGCGTCTTTGGTATGACTCAACCAAGGATTAAACCCCCGTCTCCCGGACCATTGGCGAACATCAACTCATTAGGCTAATAGAGTAATACATGACAAAATAAATCCCTTAATCATCTGTATATTCAAGATCAAAATCCTGACGTGTAAAAATAAGATATGTTCAGGGAGTACTTTACGCGTGAAGGGGTAATTTACTGATATTTTACATCAAAAAATTAACGTTAAATTGTGACTCGGCGTAAGAAGAATATAGTAGATATTAAGAGGAGTATCTCTGATATGACTACACTATTAACCATGGCGGTGTTTCATTAAGGAACTCTTTCACAAGGTAGAAAAGAAAGACATTCCTGGCTTGATAAACCGGAAATGTAATCATATTATCCTGTAATTTATTCTGTTTCATGTCTATTATTCAATGTTCTACTTTCGTATCCTCTTTTCTCCTTGTAGTACGATTATATATCTATCATATCCCTTCACATGCAAACCATATCTAATCGCTGCTCTTGTTAAGAGTATTAATCAGTTTCTACTGCCATTAAGCTATGGGTAAATACAAGAGTCTGCTAGGCTTTTTAAGATTAGCACGACAACTGGTCTGGGAAAAGGAAAAATCCTAATTCAAATCATCTGTGATCTACTGAAAAATTGAACTTGTCTCACATCCGGTAGGTGAAATTGAGGTTTGGTACTACTTACCAACCCCTCCGCTCGGGCAGGATATGACACAAGGTCAATTTCTAAGCGGAGTTTAACAGGTTTGAATTCAAAGTTTTCCTTCTCCTAGACTAGTTGCCTAACCAAGGCTGAAGAACCTAGTCTGTCCTACTATTTACCCATAGCTGGAGGGAGAATAATTGGATTCATACCTTTCCCAAGGGTATTAGTGCTATGTGAAATGCAATCAGTCTCGTCCAGGATTTGAACTCGTGTCGTCGCATCCATTTCCTACGACGATAACCATTACACCACGGCCACCTAACCATAAGAAATACAAATATAATCTCTCTTCCGTGAGTTTTGAAGTAATTTTTTTCAGTAACAGGAAAATCAAAACATAAATAACTATTTTCCTTTGTTTACATTTACAAGAGATAGGGAAACATGCAGTGTCCTGCATGTCTGTCTACATTCTCTTTTCCTTCCCTTAATACGATACCCAGATTTCTAGCAATAAAACAATTGACAGGTGATTGCTAACTTTAGAATGATGTAAGTATAGTAACATCAAATGGATTAGGATCAAAACTTTGATTACGTGCATGTCTCCCTATCTTTTTTTCTCTCTTTCTTTCATTCTCTTCTCTTTCTTAAACTCTCAATCTCTCAATCCCTCGCTCAAAATATCATTAAATCTTTATCTATTGATGGCGAAAATGTAAACAAAGGAAAATAGTTATTTATGTTTTGATTTTCCTGTTACTGTAAAAAATTACTTCAAAGCTTCACTAAAGAGAGGTTATATTTGTATTTCTTTTGGTTAGGTGGCCGTGGTGTAATGGTTATCGTCTCCAGCAGTGTCCTGCATGTCTGGTTCGTCTAACTTTGATAGTTTTCGTGTTGGGTGGTAGGTGGCCGTATAACTGCGGCTTTGTTGGGTGTTATTTCCAGGACTTGTTTAATACTGCTCACATCATTCTAGTGTAGTTGCCGTCAAGCTTTTTCTCCATCCGTTTAGTTAACGTCCATGTAGTGCATCAATATAGCAGTATCGACACGATCGCTGCTTCACCGATTAAAAAATTCTTAACAAACTGCCGAAAATAAAGGTATTATACATAGATTTTAAAGTATAGATAGTGTAACTGTTATCGTAACAGGAAGTGGAATCTGCAAACTGAGTTCAAATCATGGACAAGGCTGTTTTGCATTTCAATTAATGCTAATGCCCTTAGAACATGCATAAATCTATTTGTTCTTCTCCAAATCATAGATAAATAGTAGGGAAAGAGGCGGATCTTTAGTTTTGCTAAAGGAACAAGTCTAGAAGAAGGAAATCTCCGAAATTAAACCAGCTTTACCCTGTATCACATCCTGATCATAGCAGGTGGCATAAATGTATTCTTAGATCATAAATAGAACCACCTGCTACTCGAATTTAGAAATAAAATTAAAAATAAGTAAATTAAAACAAAATAAAACAATAAAACTATGTTAAACATATTCATCGCGATCCCCTAAAGAAAGTTAGGTCATTGCTCCAAACACTTTATTTTTAATGCAATTTAAATTCTGGATAAATTCGTAAAATAATGAAACGTTGTCTTTTTTTTCTTTTCCGGTGTATTTCATTGGATTGAAAAAAAAGAAAAAAAAAGGTTCATATAAGTAAAGGGGCCAATCGAAATTCACTGAACACACATCGATCTTCCAAAACTGATCGAAAACAACGGCCGTCAATTCAATTGTCTCCCGAAAATCATGTTTCCCGAAAGAAAATAACAGGAATCTTTCTCAACATACACACACAAAAAAAAAATCATTTTTTGATTGAAACACAATGATTCTCTGGAAGAAAACGTAAACCATTTGGTTATTGTGTCTGTCTGTAAAGGAAATTCAATTTCACCCATAAAACCTTATGATAAAATATATAATTGACGTAGCAAACAAAAAGAATAATGATTTCCTGTCTTGAAGGTGAGGGCTCTGGAGACTTAAGGTCAATGGAAGCATTGCAAAAATATTTAGTGGTAAAACTCTAACTTGAAATAAATGTGAAAAAGACATCATGAAAGTGACTTAAAGATTAAAAGTTGCTTTTCAAAGATTTCCAGGATAATTTGATATAAAGATAAAAAAAGATCTTTCGGTTCAAAGTTTACAAATGATTTATTTTTAGCAGACTGAAATATTGCCCGTATATTCTCAGACATAGCATACAAACTTTTTTAAAAAAATTAGTTGTTTATTCTTTTATTAAGATCTACTTTCTAATATCATTACAGGCATTTAGTAGTTAGATGTAGTCAACATACATATCAAGTCAGAAGCATGTTACATAGCGAACCACACGAAGAATGTTGCTTTATATTAGGTGACGTTAGAAATAAGAAAGAGGCATATACAATTTGGTTCTCGTCCAGACCAGCCATTTTAGTAATTTACTTTTTGCTTAGATGAGGCACAAGACCGTATGATTGGCGAAACCAATGTGACTCAAATTCACTCATGAATGGTTACTAGTATATCTTGCTAACCATTACACCACCCGAAGCGCCCAGGTTGGCCATTTTAGCACGTTTCCAAACTGCCCCTCATAGAGAGATCGGAAACTCTTTCATCTTTTATTAGTCTTTATAAGAACTCCTTAAAATGCGAATGTCAAACATTTAGAGCAACTAAAATGATTTCAAAAAATATTGACAAATTTGATATAAGCATTAAAAAAAGGGATGATTCAGTTGAAAGTTTAGAAATGATTCATTTTTGGCAGTCTGAAATTTTTTTAACAACATATGCATGTAGTCGAAGACATATTACATACCGAATCTTTCGATACCTATTGATCCATGTTGACCCAAGAAATCAACAAATGCACACTTAAATGTTAGTTTCTTCATTTATCAAATGTTTTAATAATCCAGGTCAAGCATATCTGTGAGTTTCAAAACTGTTACTCATTGATAAAAGGCAGGTCTTTCATGTTCTAAACGTCCTTATGGAAGTTCCTTTTCAGGAGCTTCTAAAATGTTAATATCCCACCGTTAAAAGACTCGTCCACCTTGTCATACTATCAGATTTCCACTGCTAAAACTCAGTTTTTCAGTTGAAGTGACTTTAACCTCCTCTGTTCATCAACAGGCTGCACATTTCTGTTAAATGAGTGTTGGTCGTAGAAGGTCATTATTTAGAACAAAATATCCCATTTCAATTCCCATTAAATATCTTTTACAGGTCATTTTTATATAAGTGCATTTATATATAAAGTACAATCCATCTTTTATAGAAATGTATACAACTGTGACCGCAAACATACCAGCAGGTGTATTATCACCAAAGCTTAATCAGATGATGATGCAGGGACCCAAAAAGATTTTAGACTTGAAGCATTATTATCATTAACCCAGTCTCAAGCATTATCTTACAATACTGTAATACATTGTTAGTTTTCAATCACGCCGTGGAAGTTTCAGATGTGGACGCAGTTTCATCATAAAATTCTTTACTGTATTCAAAACACATAAGCAAATAAATGTTACTTAAGAGAAACTGACTAGATTACACGTGACTTCACCTGAAAAGAATATTACTTAAAATTTGTACGAAATTCTAAAAGCAAACTTATTGTTTAAACACGACTATAGGACAAACAAATATAATGACTCTCTGGTCAGGCATAGTTTCGTGTGCCAGTATATATATATATATATAAATATATATATATATAGTCATCCACAGACAGACTGTTTCGTTCTATCTGAACTCTTTAGTGTGGCTACACACATAGGACGCTCAAAATCGGGATAGAAACCCGTCCAACTTTACGTTAGACTTAGTCTCAGACCGCTCGGCCAACAAGCGTACAACGTTGGCGAAGGGAATTTTCAAGGTATTATGTAGCAACAGCAGCAGCAGCAGCGTCCGTTTGTTTACATTTTATATACCCTATCGGCTACCAGAGTGCTCAATTCTTTCGAAGAGCTTTGCATTATGCAAGCGGCGACTGAAAGTTCCTTCGTCAGAGTGCTCAACTCCCATGGGGGAGCGTATATATATATATATATATATATGTGTGTGTGTGTGTGTGTGTGTGTGTGTGTGTGTGTGTGTGTGTGTGTCTGTGTGTATTGGGAGCGTTTTTATTGTCCTAACAAAATTCAGGAATCAAAAAAATATACTACCTTAAGTGAAAGTTTTCCTTCCCCGATTGACTCATAAAATTATTAATATTAGATTTGTAAAATATCGTACTCAAATGTTCCTGTGCAGTTGCTTCGAGTTAATCTCCGATAAGTCTTCTGAAAATATACTACAATCATTTAGTTTAGTTATTTTATTAAACGGTGCTATTGAAATGAGTAGAATTAAAAGAACACTTAAAATTTACTTACACACACAAACACACACACACACACACACATATATATATATATATATATATATATATATTAAAATGTAAATGTTAATATTTTGTACCATAATTAATCCATAGTATTAAGACATTAACTTTTAATTGTAATTGATGAAATATGTTTTCTGCTTTTTCTAATTTTTATTGTATTTTCACGGTAAAAAATATTGTAATATTCAGTTGGATAACAAAAAAAGAGAAGTTTTCACTTGAAAACTACAGCAAACTCAAATCTAGAAAAGAAAATACAAAATAATTTCTTTTTCTAAAGCAAGTTACAAAAGTAATTAAACTATTTTTGATAATGTCTCCTGTTTTTTATGGCTAAAATGCATCTTCACCAATTATGAAGACTTCAGTTCCCTCCAGTTGTTCTCTCTTGGGGTTTGAACTCGCATTTTCATTAATCATCTTTCAACCATCTGACACATAATTTATGTCCTGATGTTGTTAGAAAGTTCATTGATATTCCAGAGAAGGTAGACTGTTTGATGTTCTGGTACAGAATTTACTTATACTTTTCTTTCTTTACGATCTCATCCATTGTAACTAGTCTACCAATTCAACTATCTTAACCCATTTTCAAAACAAAATGCTGTAGCTCGTACTCTCGAATACTGGGACAGTTTTCTTTGGATTGAAAACTTCTCTTTTTTGCCAAAGCAAAAGCCCAATCTCCATATTCATTTCTTTCAATTTGGCCTGAGAATTAATGATCAAAACTTTAGACCTTTTCAAGTCACAACATTTTGGTGGTTTTTTACGTGCTTGACTTGGAACAATGCTTATTTTCCTTTTATCTGGATATTCTAACAAGCAAGTCATGCCCAGTTCATTCTATTGTCTCCCAAGATAATCCGCACCAAAATATTTTAAACCAGTCCAATTATCCAAGGCGTGATCAACAGATTGCTGTTAATTATTCACAGGATTTCCCTTGGGAAAAGAGTGGATGACTTAAAGCCTTTTCTTTTCTTTTGAAAACATTCACTGCTTGGAAAGTCTTTAATTTCGTGATAATATTTCAAATCAGTAGAATATACACTTAAAACGTTTGTATATTTACATGTAGACTCTACCATCAGTGCATGGAGCCAATTAACTCTGATGTTCTTACTGGATTTTTATTCTTAAGATTTCAAATGCTAGAAATTGCTACATGATTTCAAATTCTGCAAATAAAAAAGAAATGACAAGCTTATAATGCAAGGAAGAAAACCTTAATCATTTCCTGTTCGTTCATTTCCGTTTTGTATAATAAGGATATGAATCCTTTTAGTTGTGATTTTAGGGATTAAATTGCTAGCAAAACTCCGATAAACGGAATCGTTTATCTTTATGTCTCGTTGGATGCTTGTTCTCTCTTGTTATATCAGTTTAGATTAGAAAAGAAAAGCATTTCATTGAAATATTTCAGGAGAGTAGTATGAATACATTTCAAATAAAGTATCTTTATAGAGTGGGCAGGGAAATCCTCACAATCTGCTGTGTAGTCTTTCTGTTACTTCTATAGTTCTAGCGATTTTAATCCATGTAACCTTGGTGACTATATTCTAATCAAAGTAATAATTAATAAGGATAAATTTGTTGATTTTTGAGACTAAGAATCTTCTCTATCGTAACTGAAAAACTGTGTAACAATAAAAAATGATTTTTATCAGAAATTTAAATAGAATTCGGACAAAGCTAAATTTACTTAACGACAGTTGTCTAATCTCATGTAAAATGAGTGCCATTTCGGTGGGACTTTGAATACGCTAACTATAACCCCTTCGAGAGTAACACCTTACCTCTTAAAAAGTTGTATCATGTATATGACATTAACTGAATCTGATAATGAACCTGAAAAGTTGGAAGCCTGGAGAGTGTGGAGTATCCATTCATTGTCAATTCACGTTCTTACTCTAACCCGAACTGTAGTGCCAGTTGGAGCCCTATATATGAGTCATGGGAATGTAATTCCATAGACCCGTGGCATGAAATAATACTAGGTGAGTAAAAAGATTATGGTTATTTAAATTATAAGTGTTTTGTTTTTTAACAAATTGCTATCCTTGGTCAATCTACGTTCAATAAAATTGGCAATATTAACTTAATTTAACAAAAGGTCTTCCGAAAATTCAAATCATCTAAAGGAATATGTTTATTCGGCTTGAAGACTGTTTCGCTTCCAACCTTTCATGTTTCGGATTCAATACAGATTTCCCTGTAGGTCATATCCCATTCAATAAAATGTTTGTAGCACTGATGTTCAGTTAATAAAATGAGTCAGCTTGTCTACATTAGAAATCATAAAACTCATTACTTAATCTTTGAAAATATCTTGAGATAATTAAGATATCTGTTTTATTTTTTCAAATTGTTATCCGGGTTTTACAATCAATAATCTAATTTGAATGTTCTAATCTGATAATCTTGTAATCTGCATTAATCCAAAATATTTCGACCTGCTTATCGATGACATCTCTTCAAACATGATACAAAATTCATCTTTCGAAATTCGATGTTGTATAAACATTCCATACGAGGCAATCACGATTAACATCACAAAAAGTTTCAGATAAGAATCTCTTTCAAAATTATTTCTGCTGGTGCCAGCCAAATATATTCAGTCAAAGAAAAAAAAGTGAAATTCATCATGTAAGTTAGTTTTATTTATTTATTTATTCATTTTCTTTTTTGTTTAAGTTCGATTAAATTTGCAGGCTTTTCCCTTGTGATTACGAAATATTTCTCTGAAATCGAGATTGTTGAATAGCTGATTCAGTAAATATGTATTCTAAAAAGAGATAGAAAGAAAGAAAATAATGAAGTAAAAGAGAAAAAAAGAAAACGAAAGTAAAATAAAAGTGAAGTAAAAGAAAAAGAGGCAGAAATAACAAAAGGAAAAAGAGGAAGAAAAGAAAAGAAAAGAAGGAAAAAAGAAAAGAGGAAATGAAGAAAAAATAGATGAGAGAAAAAGAAGACAAAGAACAAAAGAAAAAAAGAAAATTTAATGATACGAACAAAAAGAAAATGAAGAAAAAAGCAGAAAAAAAGTAGGAAAATGATGAATCGAGTAGAAAAATAAATAAGATTCAAAGTACATAGGAAAAAAGAAAGGGAAAATCGAAAAGGAAAATGTAGGAACATAAAAGTGAAAATAAAAATAAATGATAGGAAAATGAATAGACCTGATGGAAAACAGACGCGCACGCACACACACACACGCACGCGCGCACGCAAAGGCACACACTCACACAAAGCTGGAGACAGACTGATTGACAGAACGAATGAAATGGAACCGTAGTAGACTGACAAACAGACAGAGAGAGTAAAATTGAAAAAAAAAATTATAAATAAAACAAAGAAAAGGAAGAAATTGATTTAAATATGGAAACTTGAAGAAATGCCAAAGATGAAAATTCGAAATAATGAGGAGGTGGTAAAAGAAAAAAATGAGAATATTTTTGTTGGTGTGGACACGATAGAAGAAGTAAACTGAATTCGATGAATGAAAGAGAAAAAAGAATAATATGCGGGCGGGTAAAAAAATGTATACAAAATATGAAAGAAAGTGGGGAGTGAATAAAGAAAAAAAAACTTAAGATAAACGTGAATATCTTTTAAAAGAAAAGATAAAGCATTGGAATAGAAAACGTTTGGAGAGGAAGAGGCAAATGTTGATGAAATAACTTTATTCCGTTGACAGCAAACGAATAAATGGGAATCTCTGAGGATTTTGCTATTCAAACGCTAGAAAGTTGCTTTTCGAAAAACATTTGCACCATCAACGCGTTTACTTTTGTCTTTGGAGAAAATGCAGCCTCTTTGCCTTTTCATATCCCGTTTGTATTTCCTCAATTCATTTCACAGTTACAACAAAATGGCTTCCTCGTTTTACACACATTTTTTTTCTTCGGTTTATGTATATCTTTATAATTCTTATAATTTGGTGCATGATGGGATAAAAAGAAGAAAAAAAAAAGATTATCATAAAGTCTGTCCATCTCTTTTTGGATTCCTATCTTTCAGTTCCCCCGGGATTAAAATTTTCTATCGATTTATTTCTTTATTGTTCTATAACGTTTCCCGCTCTCTCGCCATTTAATATTTTTACGGATTCACCTGACTAAGAGTCCGACCGAAGATACAAATCTTGAGCGGTAAAATAATAAAAAAATTCAATAAATAAAATAAATATTCTTCTGTCTATATTTCTATCGTCGTACTTGGACGACTTTTAAAAAAAACTATCATCTTTTATTTTAGTTTTGACGAATGCTTCTTTTAATTCCACTCAATTCATTTTTTACTTCATTTTTCTAGTCTTCTTCTTCTTCTTCTTCTACAATTCATTTATTCCTTGTTTTATTTTTCATGTATTGTCATGTACATAATTCAACTCTTACTTTATGACAAATTTCTTCTCTTTTTTTCTTTATTTTCTCTTCATTTTCATTGCTCTATTTCACCAATATCCTACATACATGTTCATTATTTCTTTCTCTTCACACCATACCCGTTGTGAATACCAAGAATTTAGATATCTTTGATCGTTACACAACCGAAGTTTTAAAATATCATTTTTGTTTTAGTTTGAATTTTTAAAAAAAGAGTTGAAAATGCATTTTCAAAGAAAACTAGTGTCAAGTAGACGCTTAAATACGGGTTAATTCCCGATCTTAATCGGTGATATTTTCAATAAAAATAGGTCCTAAATAAAAAAGAAAAACATAGATTCTTGAAAAATAAGAGAGAATACAACACGTTTAAAGAGTCCTTTAACACACGATTGAATTACTATCAATAAAAAAGAAGTACAATACAATACAATACAAAATAATACTCTGATCCCTCATATTTGGTGTGAAATATATATTTTCCACAGAGGGTAAATGATTTAGAAAGCATGTGTTATAGCTATTTAAAATCCGAATTTTGTCTGGCACAAGACCAAACATGAGATAGTAAATTGCAATGTACGAATCCTGTAAATTAAAAAGTGTTTGCTTACCTTAAAAATCAGTATTCCATATCTTTAAGTAAGTGTGAACACTCATTACCAGCGCAGATACGACATATAGTAAGCTTAAGCACTAAGCAAGTTAGTGGGTACATAGATTTGTAATGAGAAAATACAGGGCTGCTGAAAAGTTCTTTACACGACCAACAAAAATACTTATGAAATATAGATGCTATAACCCTCGACTGGACTTAGAATACATTGAATGTATTCTCTTTAGTGGGTTACAGCCACCATAAAAGGGATCTTCTAAATTTGACATCGGGTTGCGGTTCAAGAGCTTTGGCGAATATAAAGTAAGCCTTCATTGAAATTATTGTCTGGTCCAATCTGATCCAGGGTACTAGTACTAGTTAGGGTCTCATCAATGGATCAAATAGATAGGGATAGATGTTGCTGTATTTTTATATGAAAGAAATAGTTGATATTGTTTAATCAGGATATTATTTTAAATATAGAAAAGTGTAAATGTAGATATACAACGTATGCAACAAACGTCTGGGCATAAAAATAATCCTAGATGGGTTGAATCAGCTGTAAAATAAATCAAATGATCAATCAGCCACAATTTCATTGCCCCAATCCATCGTTTTTGTTGTTTCATTAAATCTTGAAAATTACTTTTTAATAATAAAAAGAAAATACATTTAATTATTGTTTATTTCGAGGATTTAACAACCGCAATCGTGTATATGTAAAAATTTGTAGCAATGCAATTGTATCAGCAATGTGAGAAATCAACTTTCCTGAAATAATTTTAAGAATAAATAATGATTGCCACAAGTGAGAAGAAATATCAGAGATGATCAGTCGCCTAGGATTTATACAACCGACGATGCATTATTTAGCTTCTTCTAAATAAATCTATTTTGATTTTTGCTTGTAAATATATTATCTAATTTATCTGAGAGAAATATATATATATATATATACAGAGAGAGAGAGAGAGAGAGAGAAAGAGAGAGAGAGAGAGAGAGATAATATCTGAGTCTTAGTAAGAGACAGACAGACTATAGCGGGGGATAGATTGAAAGAGAGAGAGAGAGCAAGAGGGGGAGTTGGAAAATGTGAGAAAAGCGAGACAGGAGAATAGGCGGAGTAGAATTCATGGCTACATATTAATTTATCGTAGTTCTAAGTTATTTTATGCCTTAAAGATAGAATATTTTGAAAGAGAGCGTCTAAGAAATATTGAGTTTTTTTTTTCTGGTTGATATCTTTCCTACCGAATTCAGATATACTTATCATCAAAAATATTTTCTCACAATGTTTGTTGATTGACTTCTTTACGATCTCAAGTAGATAGTGTCTTTTGAATCATAAACAAACCTCTTCATCGACAATTACAAAATCAATGTAACATAATAAACATTTCATCTATGACGAGTATGACAGACACATTTTCAAAGTTCTGTATTTCTTGACAGAATTCAATATATATGCTTAATTCGAATACGTCCCAATTTTATACACTTAAAGTAATGATATTTTATATTAAACATTTTTTGTTAATTATATTTTATTATCTAGTTTGGTAAGGCTTTGAACGACTCTATGTGTCTTAGTTCAGGTGTATATTCTCTCTTATACCCGCGCGGAAAAGATATGACAATCATCATCTGTCATAATAAACCACCAGACTCGAAATGAGGCTGGACGGCATTGCAGTGAATTGAGAGTTTGGTTGACGTCACGCCCGAAAGAGATGGTCCTGAGAATTTGAAGATTTTGAAAAAAACTGATTAGTTGAGTTTTTACTGTTGAAGCGTGTGGCTAAGATTTTCGAATCTGAAAAGTAGATAACTTGAATACCACAAGATGCACTGCCCGTAGTGGTGGGGGTGGTGTCAGCATAGTATGGTTAGCATAGGCTTTTATGATTTGTATCTCCTCGTGTCGACCAGGACTGAAGCCAGAAATTAATAAACCCGTCCGTATCCGAAACGACACAGTCGGCCTGTATCTGTATTTTTATTATTCATGTTATTCTTATTGAGATCATCATAATCATACAGCACCATATATAAAGAGAAACCTAACTGGGTTAAGAATAACAAAATATAAAACAAAAATCAAAAATCGATATATTTTCATTTAACATTCACCACATGAAGGTGTACTCCAAAATTAAGTCTTCCTATTCATTTCGACGAAAACTAAAACAGATATAGAAAACAATATCTCCGTTGGATAGACCGTTCTGTCAGCACGGCATAAAATACACTCATTGTATCCTCAGCAGAGGAAGTAAGACACTCTATAAAAAGTGGGATTCTGGGTATTGTTAAAAAACGCACCTAGCTGATAGACCGCTGTTCTTGAGCTCTTGTGGGAGTAGAGTACCCCTTTTTAATCATTACTCCAAGGTTCACTCTGACTCCGTTAGAGTCACATTTATCAGTCAATTAGATCTATTAGAAAAAAATAGTATTAGGAATACAAAAAAGAGAAAAACTGTGTGCAAATTATTTGTATCAAATAGGAACATTTGATATATAACTGCGTGAAAAAATCATAAGAAACTAGACAAAAAATGTACACATAGATGTATAATGTTCACAATTCCTGAATACTTTGTTATTAAATAAAGCGAGACGATTTGATACCATATTAAAATCAAGCCATCAGTCAGTATGAAAATTCGATAAAGCCAGTGTTCATCTAGAAAACATTACCTTTCGACTTAGTGACTGCGATAAATAGGAACCTGCATTTTGCGGTGATAAAAGATCTTCACTAAAGTGAGTGAGTAGCTTGATAAGATCTAATAGGGGAGAAAAATAAAATTATTGTTTAATGCAAAAAAGAGCAGAGAAAATACTTAGTATGAAATTTATTTACCTAATGTGACATAAGGTCAATCTCTTGGCGAAGTAAAGCTGATTCAAATTCATAGTCTTCCTTCACCTAGATTAGTTGCCTGGATAAAACTAAAAATAAAAGGTCAGTCTTACTAAGTATTTATCCATAGCTAGAGATGTAAGGGAAGGAGTCATGCTTTTGTCAAAAGAATAAGAACAAAATGAAACCCAAACAACGTCGTTTTGGATTTGAAATCACTTTGCTAATTCAATTTTCTTCTGCGATAATCATAACATTAAGCACTTCTTTTAATGTATGTATGTATGGATGAATGTATCGATGGATTAATGGATGTATGGATTGATCTATGTACGTATGCATGGATTTATGTATGGATAGATGTATGTATGTATCAATCAGTGTCGAGTCCTGTAAAATCTGTTGACGTCAGTTAATAACATTTTGTGAAAAAGAAATAAACTTCGTAAAAATATGACATAAATAAGAATTAATAATATAAAACATCATGTTAATTTGCCATTTTAAATAGAAGATAAGAGTATATAATTGAAAGTGAGAACGGAATTTTTAGGTAAAGAATATGCTGCATGTTCATTATATATATATATATATATATATATATATATATATATATATATATACTCCCCTACCCCCATAGGGTTGAGTTCTCTGGCGAAAAAGTAATCGTGTTGCCATTAGCTTTCATTGCAAGCCTCTTTGTATATGAATTATTGTCTCGGCAGCCGTTGAACGGATGTATGTAAACAATAGTAATTGTGATTCATAACCGTTTAAAATTTACTTCGCTGCTAATGGCTGCTCGTAGCTGAATGGTTAGAGGCTTTGGCTTGGCGTTTGAGTCAAACCGGGCTTCGATCCCAGCTATGGGTAGCTACTGTCTAGCCACACTAATGAGTTCTGATAGAACGAAACAGATCTGTCTGAGGATGACTATATATATATATACATATATATATCCGAAAGTATGAAAAATAAAAACAGGGTCTTCAGATCATTCAACTGTGAATAAAATCATCCTATGCAGACGTAGCGAATTTTCATTTTTGTGCACTTTCACACACACACACACACACGCGCGCGCGCGTGCACACTGCATATATAAACAAAATGTATATAATTGAATAATATATATTTCAACAGAACTAAATAAATATCTTATAATAGGGAAAATACCTTGAACAAATTGTTTTCGGTTTCTTTGTTTAATAACTAATGGATCTTGGTTATTTAAGGCCAAAGTCATCCTTGGAGAAAAATAAAAGATGTACAATTCAATCCATAACTCGAAGAACAAGGGAATTCATTCCTTTCCCTAGGTTATTTGTCCAAATGGGATCGTAATAGCGCGACTGAAGTTAGAAGTCTATAATTAGTATTTTGTTGTCGAGCACAATAGCCACTACACCACTCAGATTCTTTCAAAATTATTCTAAAATAAATCATAGTTGATACGACTATGAAATAACTGAAAGGGTTCTTTGCATTTCAATATTTAGAGTGTGATTTAAAGACACTAGCAATCTAGTCGATAAAAATTGAAATTACGCTTATGAAATCAAACAAAGGAATAACGAAAAGAATGACATATATATTTTAACATAGAATATGAAAAACATTCACAATGTAAACTGAAACTTGATTCCATTTCCTCAGAGATTTTTATCAGCCTTCACGAAAATCTTTCATAACAATATTTTTGAAATATCGTGCCTCCCTCAAAGGCGTTGCATTTCTTTTCTGTAAAAATATAATAAGATCGACAAATACTAATGTTCTGAATAACGAGACGCTTTCTTATCCACGGGGAGTGTGTTCTAAGAACCCAATCTGACACCTTAAGTCACCGATATTACCTTATTTATACACTATTTTTTCTTATATATACAGTTAAATGTGACGGGAACGTCATTTGAAAATCTGTTAAGACAACAGGCTGAGTAATATAGGCCGTGCTCTACAATATATCATTTTGGAAAAGTAAAAGTGACTCAGTTTTCACTGTTTTCTGTTCTAGTAAAATCACTTGTTACATGAATAGCAATTTATAGATTAATCAGGTTGTCCTTTGGTAATAATTTTTATCATCAACATTGTTTATTGAATGAATTTAATTTTTTCTGCAGGCGAGGCAGCGTGACTTTTCAAAAGATGTTTACATATTTGGAATATTTCAGCGAGTAAAATAGATTATAATTAAAATGCAGCATTTTTTTTTGTCAAAACTGAATTATAATATCCATTCGTTTAGTTAAATCAGCAACTGTATGCTTTTCTTGGATATCAAGAGACACTCATGTTTGTCATTTAGCGATAAAATCTGCGTTCGTTTTGTAAAGAGACTAAAATCAATTTGTCTTAAGCTAAAAGAGACACCTTGGAAGATTAAGATCATAACTCACTTTAGAAATTAGTGGTTAACAGCAACCGTTCGTCTCTAACGCAAGGTATCTGTTGACTTGCAAACTCTTACTGCTATGTATTTCTCTTCAGGACTGGCATTAATATTCAAGCTTGTCTAAATAAGAGCGAATTTACGCGTAACGTTTTATGAAAGTTGGTCTCCTGCCGGAGAAGAGAATTTATTGTAAGGTCACGTTCCTTATAAGACGACGATTCCCTTTGCTCGGCTCTCTGGCACCGTTAATAAGATCAGAGCGATCACACCCGATCCCCAGTTGGCGTGCTTCTCTCTCTTTACGTGTCTCCAGCTGAGATGTAAACGCCACCCACAATAATTCTGCCCAAGCCTCCCACTCCAGAGGAACAGCTTTTGAATAATGAAAGGAGAGCTTTAGGAAAAAGGAAATATTAATAAAATATCAAATTACACCTTTTCCTTTTATGTGCATTAAGCAAAATTCGGGCTGCCTTCCTGCTTTTACTCTGTGCAATATGTAAACAGCCTCGCATCTCAAGGTGTGAAAGACCCCCCCTGGCCCACGAGGCATAACTTGATAGAAGAGAATGTATACTTGTTATTGCATTCCGATAGTGATATCTTTCTGGTTAGATCAGTGGACTGGTTTACTAGGTTATAGTCTTGCAAATAAAAGAATATTTATAAGCTCTCTCATGCTTAAGTAAGTAGTGAAGGCTTGGGGTATATTATTCTGATAAATATAAATAAGATAATGGTTGAACTATTTAAATGTCAGATTTTTCAAGCATTCATATCAATTTTTTTTAATTTCGCTTTAAAGTCAAAATAACATTAATTTACGTCTATGAACAGGAATTAGCCAGCTTAATGTCAACCCAGCCTTAATTTCAATTAATGTTTACGGTTAGCTAGTTTCTTTGTGATATGAATATTTTCATAAAAAAGCTGGAAATCCATTGGGGAATTGTTAATGACAATATGTTCAATATCTAGTTACCAAGGTATAAGGATATAATGATAAGTACATATACAGAGGAGGCGAGATTAATGTAAGAGTGGCGGAGGGGTTGGGAAATACTTACATATCTGAAAAATTATTGAGATTTTGGTATTTTGTTATTTCATAGGAAAAAAATTATCAGGACTGCTTCAGAACTATAAGAATTTCTACGATAAATATCTGTGCGATTTATCCAACTTCTCACCAGGCCAGAATTAACATAAAGTCAATCTAAAATGGGTTACGAGATTCGTGCTTAACCATCACAAAAAAAAAACTTGTTCCAAACACCAACCCCCTTCTGGGGATCCTCAGGCAGCAAACGATAAACTTAGACCTGATAAACAGGTGATACAAGGAGAAAAGGGCCACTGGGACGAGGTAATCAACTTGCGAAAATACCAAATGAGCACTGCTCCATAGATATGATATTTGCAGATAAAATTTTAATTCTTTTAAAGCCTAAATAATTATCAAAGATCAGATATAACGTAATTATACTATAAATATTTTATTTATATATATCTATATCTGGATGTTGCAGAATTAATCTTTCAGCAGAATAGAAGCTGAAATATATACTTATTGCATAGAGTGGAACACAGAGAAGACAAAGCAAAGAATAAATGTTATATGCTATACTTGTTTATAAGTTATTTGTTATGAGCTCGTACAAGCACACTCGCCAACACACAGACACAGACACACATGAGAGCTTAAAGATTTACATATGCACACAAAAGTAGGTATCTTCAAAATGTTTCAGAAAGGAAATTGATAATAGGATAAGAATGAAAAAGTATCGTGGTCTTAAATTCTGGGTTACAGCATTAATCACGTGATGGCACTGTAATCAGATGAACAGCATTGATGAGTCGAAATAACCCCCCACACACACTGCGGTTGCCTAATGCCAACATTCAATCTTTGTGTTGTGTCAACTGTGGCATTTTCAAGGAAGTATGTGTGATAGTTCATTTGATATATTTCGCTTATAAATCGTACAAACATCTGCGAGACGTTCAGTGGTTTGGTTTGCAAATTTTCATTAGCAGAATATTATACCCAGTGGAATTTGTCAATTTGAAACATTCGAAAAAATGAACAATGGTGCAAATTGATAAGTTATCAAAAATATTAGCAGCCAGAAGATAAGCCGATAAATTTCAATATCTCGCCAGGTTGCCTCAATATAACACAATATCCTTGAACTAGGAATCCAAAATTAAGATGGGATTTAAACAGTTCATGCCGAGATCACACGTTTCCATTGGCTATCTGATTGGAGATAATAGCTGGCTGCACGATGTCACCTATGTGAAGCAGACGTTGTGTGTCTGTTCTGTGAGCCCAAGTTTAAGACGATGGCTTTCTCAAGTCCCCCTCTTTTTCAGTGGCTTGGGTACAAGAAGAAACGCGTTTGGGTTTAATGGGAGCATGTGAACATTTCAAAGATAAGGAAAGAGTCGCTGTCCCATAACAGTACCAAATAGACTTCTGTACTACCACCCCTAAGTATACCCATTTGTACCACCACGTGCTCGACATGTTTATGGCTATATCGCTATGTCTTAAGTAGGAGTCGGACCCTGTTGTAAACTCATCGTGGGAAAAGTTGATGAACACATGAAACTCTGCCCTAGTTCTCTAATACAAAAGTTTTTTCACTACTACACTTTTTAAGTAGACGCCTAGAGAAAAAATAAAGCATGAAAACTGAGTCGAACGTATTAGCTGTTATGAGGTGAAAGAAAGAGCAGATACAGACTTTGAATACATTTTCTTTTCTTTCTTGTTGTAGTTGTATTGTGCTCGTTTGCTTTTTTCGTCTTCACAGGTTCGCGTCAGGTGTGAGAACCCTTCTAGGTCCTCCCCCTGAAATTAGGGCCGTAATTTTCGTCTATCTTTACATTTTCGTGGCGGGTGTTTAACTCATGTCTTTACCTCTTCACGTCCGGCTGCTAACTCCTTTTCAATACTGAGTCGTCGCCTTACTTCCGCCTGGTGTAGGCGGGAGAAACATCAGTTTCAACTGGTTCCACTCAAGTGAGGTTTATGATCTCGGTTTTTTTCAAGTCATTTTTAATTACCGTAGTCATTCACTCGTGACTGCCTGACATACAACCAGAGCTTAAGCCATAGTCACTCAAAGGTCAGCTGACCGTTCCTGTAGACCCTACGTTTGCTTTTTCTTCTGATTTTTCCTCTCTTTCTCTTCTGAAATTAGCTGCTCGTTCTATTTATCACTTGGAACACCCATATCACGTTACATTGCTTCATAAAAGAATGAAGAAACAACCTCGCAAGTTGTGTGCTACGACGGCCTTTGAAACGGAAAGGAGAGAATAAAGCATATGATTTTCTTATGTGTTAGGCGTGTTCTGCTTTTGTGCCTCTATTACACCACTGGACGATTAGTCATCGTTGACATAGAAGTCGTTGGTGACTACACTAAAAACTTAATCTTTTAATACGAGTTTTGCAAATGAACTTGCACCATTTGAAACGTCCAATATGTAAGAGTTTATGTGTGTGTGTGTGTGTGTACCCGAGCCCGTATGGGTGTGTGCATATGTGTGTATATATGTATGTGTTCGCGGCGTGTTTGCATTTTATATTTTTTTGGAAATTTCAAGTCATAAATAATATATTATATTTTATTAGTCTTAAATTCTGAGATGAAAAAAACTTACAATTATTTACAACAACCTATATTAATAAGTTAACTGGATTGTTTGAGTGTATTTTAAATTTTATTATATGAAAAATAATCTATTCCAAAAAGAATAAGTTGCATTGTATATCTCTCAATGAAAAAAGTTTTCATATATGTTTTCAAAAAGATGCTTACAGACTTTTTTTTACAATATTCAAATAAAATTATTTCATAATTTTTGCCGAAAACATTCTTCTTTATATCCTTAAAAGAGTATGTTATGATGGCAGATAGCCCATCCTTCTAAACTAAATGACGCAATGCAATCTTCATACGTAATTTTTTGTCCTTTGGTCATGTTCGTAAAGAGAAACAATATTTCCAAATGCAATGATAATTTCCTGTTAGGAATACCACTTGTCCAATGACCCCGGCCCACATCATGATGTTATTTACAGTTTCTGAGATTCACCAAATCTAATATTAGAATTTTTTTAAAAAGTAAACGAACAAAGTAAATGTCTTGTATTAATTTATGTCTACATAAATTTTCCTGCCTTCATAACATGTTTAATGTCATTTTTATGTACCGAGGAAAAGATTTAGATTCTTCACTTATCATTGCCTTCGGCGATTTTGACTCTGAAATAGTCGAACAAGATGAACGGATGTGGGCTGAGTGAGGTTGGGTTTATAGTGACCAAAGATGGCGCGTTATGTTTGCGATGATTTTCTCGTTTTTTTTTATTGCTAATAAAATTCACGTGATTATTTTATTAGGCGTGATCAATAATAGGACTTTTTTCCTTCCTTTCCTGGCAATTTCTCAGAATATATTCTTTGTTTCGGAGAAAACGTTGAAAATGTTGAATATTTCAGAACAAGTGGTATTCAGAAGAACTTGCATCAAAAGACAAAATTTGAAAAGAAAAACAAAAGAATGCTGCTTGATGTAAGCACTTAGTTCTAAAAAATATAACACGCATATTCATATCTATCTATTTATCTATATATCTGTCAATCTAAAGATCTGTAGATTTGACAGTCTGTCTGTCAATTTATGTACTAGAATCCTTTTGCAGAAAATGACGATGTTGATATCAATTAGTGTGTTAGTAATCTCCTCTTTGACTACGATAAAACTGTCGTTCACCAGGAACAGATTATATATATGATGGAATTTCTGGTTGATTTCATACCGGCTCATTGGCCAAGAGGGTAGAGGCTAAAGACTTTAAAAATGGTACTTGATACCTCCTTGTTTAACACACAGCAATATAAAGGTACTTATCAAGGGTGAAGTTGAGCAATCCTGGGAAAGGAGTAGCGCCCTCCCATACACCTCGGTGTAGTAGGTATTGAACAGGTAGCCTTTTGGTCGACCTCGACTACTATTGCTAACTTTACTACTTATCTATATCAGTCTAAACTAGTATTTACGCATAACCATTGTTAACACACACACACACACACATACACACACACACATATATATATATATATATATATATATATATATAGTGCAATTAGAAGGAAACTCAAACCTGGTTAAGTTGACATAATTTATTTTGACGGAGAATATTATTATACTATCAAAATAGTATTCTCCAGCGAAATGGATTTATAATGACAACTTAACCAGGTTTGAGTTTCCTTCTAATTGCACTATATACACTCTAAAGGTAAATTTGTTATATACCTTTAAGGAATAAGTGATGTAACAATAGCTATACATGGAGCACCCACATAGATTTATAGGGGGTGTCCTCATGGGGTAATGGTTAAAGCGATGGACTGCGGAATCGTAGTACGTGAGTTCGTACTCCAGTCGCGCTATTACGTTCACATTCGGGCAAATACCCTTGGAAAAGGTATGAACCCCCTTATCCTTCCAACTATAGGTTAAATAGTACCACTACTGTTTTTCTAGGAGAACGGTTTTGGCATTAAATGACCAACAAAGGTTGATATGCCATTAAACAAAGAAACAAAACCATAGATTTATATGATATTCCTTATATATTCATATATATATATATATATATATATATATATATATATATATATATATATAGGGGTAAATAGCGATTCAGATTGAGATTTCTACCGATGATATTGCATCTAATATCTAAAAGGAGAAAGCATTGAACTTAAAACCTAAGGATTGCTGTTCTGGAAAATCCATGTTACAAAGGTGCACCATTCAGCAGTTATAAATTCATGAAAAACTGCTGGCTGCTAATAAACAGTCATTCACTACAATGAATACTGGGAGCAGCATCAAACATAGCATGAGCTATACTGCCACTTACCTCCAATTTCACACTCTATCCAAATAAGGCGAACAAGACATTCAGTACACGGCTGGAAAATCAAGGACGAACTCATTAATGAGTTTCTCCAAGGTACATGGACACACTAGTATTGGTTGACTAGCAAAACAATTATTCAGATCAACCTTGTGTGGAGACTCAGCCTAGTGTAGAGGAATTGTCAAGAGCGATGGCCAGTACGGAGGGATGGTTAGAGAGCGTCAAAGAAAACCGTATTATGATCTGAGGATGATAAAAAGGGAAAAAGAAAGAACCATACGGACAGCAAATTATTTAAATTTTTCAAATGTTCTTTCTCACATTTTTGTTCCTCTCCCTTTTCCTTCCATATTTCCATCTAGTTTTTACCTTTCTGTTCTTATTCGCACGGATTTTCTCTGACGTATTTTTTCCGACAATAATCTTCGCCAAAAATAATTTTAACCAAATTGCTTGAATAAACAAAAACTCCCTGTTTACTTAAGGATGATATAAACTGTACCTAAATAAAGAAACCAAAATATTTTAGAATAATATCCGACGAATTTCTATTCCTAACCTATTCTTTCTTAATCCATTGCATGGATTTGACTTCCGTGGTTTTAGAAAGAGTTTTGGTGCGTCTAAAAAATATTCAAAATTGTCTGGTGTATAAAAACGACATTCCCTGTTAGTTTGTAGAAGTTAATATTGTTTATTCATTCCGATAAAATATTCCCTCAGAAACATTTGAAATATTTAAAAACATTAAATAATGTTAAGAATAAACATTAAAAAACCAAAAAAATACAAATAATACATTTCAAAGAATAATTATCAACACTGAAAAAAAGTAAAAAAACATGAAAAAAACATCAGAGAAACATTTTTAAAATAAACCATTGAATCAAATTGAATCTATTTGTACCAAATGAGGCAATGATGACATTTGTAAAAAGATGCAGTGGATTATAAAAGTATATTACTCAGTGTAACGTAAGCTTAAAGGACGACGAAGAAAACGCTGGTAAAAAAATCTGGTAGAACTCTATTATGAAGATAGTTGAACGTGGAATCATCAAATTTTTTTTCCGTATAAATTAAACCTTTGAGGATAAAAACAATTGGTATTTTGATACTCGTTAAATATTACCTGAAATAATGAAAAAAAATTAGACTTGCAATTATCATTTTCTTTTGATCTGTACTTATCTTAATGAGATTCTACAATATGAAAATAAATTTGCGGATACTCTTCTAAATATTCAGTAAATATATTGGAACCTTTCCAATGGGGGATTCTCGAAATCTATCGTTGAAAAATTCGCTGCAACTAAAGCAGACATTATACATTCACACAAGTCGCTTTTTCACGCCTTGAATTCTCTCTTTGCCAACATCTACAAAGCTGGCTATTCAGTTCTTTTTTGCGCTTCGTTGATTCCTAAATATCTCGCCGTCTAAGACGGCGTTCAGTGTTGTTACTATAATTACTTCGTCCACAGTTAACCCAGTCTCTTAGCGTTGTATAGTTAATGAAGCAGAATTGTAGACACTGCTTTCAAGACATGTTTCAGCTGTTGTATTATTTGTTTTCCTTATTAGTCAGTTCATAAAATGGTCTATCGTCGAAGTTGTTATTAGACAGCAAGTAATCCTATATCGGTAGATTACCAATATAATCAAATAAGGTTTCAATACATTTTGTTTGTTTAATGGCATATCAACGTTCTTGCGTTATTTAATGCTAAATTCATTCTTCGAGAACGACAGTAGGTCTACTATATAACCGATAGCTAGGAGGAGAAGAGTGTTCATACCTTTCCCAAAGATATTTCCCGAGAGTGCACATAATAACATGATTGGAGTTCGAACTCGCTTACTACGATTCCGCAGTCCAGAGCTTTAACCATTACACCAAGATATATTTTGTGACATGCTAAAAATATTTTTTCTATCGGATTAAAGAAGTAATTCACTCTCATCTGATAATGACGATCCTTATGTATTGATTGAAATTGAGAGATCAAACTTTAGTTTTGGTTTGATGTCATTTAAAGACTGAAATTCATGAATAATGAAAAAATCCATGAGTGAACCATACCTTAAATAGTTACTTCCATAAACTGATGCTTTTCTGACTATAATCAATGGTCAACCTAAACACGGATTCGATTTACACAAGTGGACCTACAGTATATATATATATATATTATATTTCCCGAAAAATTATTTATTTAGTGATTATTTGATTGACTTTTCTGAGATGTCAACCCCTCTACCCAGTTTTTATACCAAAAGGTAAGGGGATTTTACTCTCATATTTACATTTTTAGCGTAGCCATTCTCACACGGTTATAAAATATTGAATATTCCTATCTAATATAAATAATTTAAAACAGTTATATGATTTCTCATCATATGCTATTAAACATATGCTGTCAAGTAATTATTTGTATTTGATAATAATCATGGATTTATTGACGCTAACATGTTTACAAATAATTAATAATAATCTAGGAAAACTTTATAATTTCAAGTAACTATTCTTATTACAAATTATTTACGGTTATTAGGTATTAATTATTTCTATGAAACACAAATTCTGAAATAAATTTATTTGATCTACATTTAGGACGTTAAGAGTTATTAAAACTCCGAAAGAGAATGAAGCAAAGAGGAATGCCAATACACTCGAAAATTTTCCGGATCTCCAGAATTAGAATTTCTTTTGAGATAAATGAATCTAAGAGCGGCGTTCTGAAGGTAATTTACTCCAATTTCTTTCCATATTAATTACAGTTGATACCATGAGTACCATAACACCACTAGATTGAGTAGATTTTCATCAATAGCAGCTATTTTTTTCACGGAGTCATTACAGTTAATTACTCATATTTTTTTTTTCCTGCGATGAAAAAGAACCAACGTATTTTGCCAGTAAAAATATGGACCAGTCAAGGTTTCGCATAGCAGCAACAACAGCTTTGTTATAAAAAAAAAAAAAACCGTCTGGTTAGATTATTTTCAACCACTGTTGAGCGATTGAACTGACTGAAGGGCTCTTTATTTCTTCAATTACGAACTGAGATAAACGAAATTGTAACGCTCATCACTGTGGCTAAAGCTGAAACGAATTACCCTCCTCTTAATTTTGCTCATCTCCTTTATGTGGTCTCTGCAAATGTTCACTCGACCTCACTGTATATAATTGCGTAATTTTTTTTCCGCGCAGAAGATTTCAATCATACATATCTATTTAAATGCCAGATGCCATTTCCCTAAATTCTCGATTACGGTTCAGCCTCTACTCTTATGCAATTGACATTCGCCTTCCACGAAAATACATTATCTAATAGCGGTGATTACTTTCTGCTGTAGTTTTAGTGGAACTTCATAAGGGTCTTTATACTCAGATTTTTCAAAATAAAAATGTTCTCCTTAATTATTCATTAGGAGTCGATGGATATCAGTGATTGCTTTTTTTCCTTTCAGGAGGGGATTTATTGCACAGTATTGCTTTCATATCAAATAACATTTTTCAAAAGAGTCAATTAGCTTCTGCCAAAGTATTCAACCTGTATGGGTATACCATTAACATTCGTGTATAACAAAAATTTATATATGGTGACATTTTAAAAAGAGCAAATATTTTGTTGTTAAATATATGCTCAACCCAACAGCAACCGGTAAGATTTTGCACTAGGTCAATTTTTAAGCGAATTAAACCTGATTTGAATCGACTTTTTTTTTTAGACTCTCAGCTTTATCAAGGCAAGAGAACTCTATCATCCAACAATTTTCTCAGATAACTCACGTAGTTTTCGACGAAATTAATATGAATCTTTTCTCTAACAGTTCTCAAAATGAGGACGGTATTGATATTATGCAATTATTATCCAGGTCACCAACAGGTTCGTTTTATCAGTCTAAGATTGAAAAAAAATATCATAATCGCATTTCTTCTCATTTCAAAACAAATGTTTGTTTGTTTTTTATCAAAAGTGATGATAGTACGCTTGTCTGACACTTGAACTCGACTAAAATGTTATTGATCACAGTTTTTTTTAATAGATCTCAAATCATAGGCAAGAAATCATTTGGGAATTTCATCTCATTTTTCCGTTGACAATCATTTCAATAATAATATCAGTGATGATAATCAAATTACGAAACATTCTAATACAGATTGATGTTAAATTCTCTCGGAAGCTTTCAACGCACGAATCGGCTTTCTGTTAAAGTAAATTGACATTGGCACGCGCGTAAAATGCCGAAAAGATGGTTTTCTGCATTTCGTTTTCCCTCCCCGTTCAGCCGCTATTTTTCTAACTCTTTTAATCTGCTAAAGAAAGTCACGGATTTCGAGCGAGGGCGTTCCAAAAGAAATTCCTTAAAAACATTTTGTACAAGGATTAAACAAATGTCGGAGAAGACAGCCGTTCGATTTTCGGCGATGGCGTTTAAATGGAAGAATTAATTCGATGAAAAGGTTCATGAGTGCAGCATATATTTCTAAATGAGAGTATGATTATATTTAGCTCTCATAAGGAACACTTTTGATTACAGCTCTATACAAAATTCATCAGAATCGTATATCCTGATAGGAAAAAAATGCAACCAATTAACAGCTTGCAAATAATATATACATATACATGTACACTGTGAGCTTTTTGCATTCATCGCACAGGAATTATTTTAAAAATGAAGGATTCAAATTATAGGTTATCTAATCTTATAGGTTATCTAATCTTTTAAGTGAAAAATTTGATTTATTTATAATATATATTTTTTCTTAAAACAGAAAACCACTATTAATGGACGTTATATAATTTGATGTAATGTGTTGTCATATTCCATTTTGATGAAACAAAAGAAAGAAGTAGGTATTAAATTGGTATCTATATGCCTAAATTTTCACGCCAAAACTCCTTGCAAAAATATTGTAATTCCTGCTGTATGATACATACATACATACATACATACATAGTTACGTATATATATATATATATATATATATATATATATCCAGGAATTTTTAAATCCTTTAAAACATTCGAATAGCAAAAAATGATTTTCAAAAGAAGCAAAATGTTCCACGTAAAAAAAACATTCGATTTATATATATATATATATATATATATATATATATATATATATATATATATCGTTTGACAGTTTCAATATTGTAGAATTTGGTAATAGATATTACCTGATAATGTCCGTTTTGATAGTAAAATATTCCATTATATATATATATATATATATATATATATATATATATATATATATATATATATGTGTGTGTGTGTGTGTGTGTGTAAAGTTTTAATATTGTATTATAGGTTTGAATTGTTCGGTATTAACTGCAGGTTTTCACTCTCATCTCAGTGACTGCATGTCCTCAGATGTACAGGGCGTTTTTAATTATTCTATCTGGATTTAGCACAACTGATGATTCCAATTGCTCGTCTGATCTCCTGTTTCTCAAGTCTATTTTCTATGTTTTGTGATCATTTCAAGTGGTTCAATAACAATTGGTATCAACGTCAGCTTTATGTCCCACAACTAGATCTTGTATCTGGCAAGATGTATTATTTTTCTTGATTTCTCGTTATTTTTATCTTTTTCACTTTGTTCCCATGGAAAAGCACCATCCACTAAGTTACAAATGCTCTTTTTCTGCGTTATTACCAATAGCTGTGTTTTTTTAGCCGCGATTAAGCTATCCATTTTTTTTCTCACACCCAAATAAATTTCATGCGTCTAATTTTCTATGCTAGATGCTGTCTTTTTCAAATACCATTTGAGACCATTTTTAGATTTTAGTCTCTTGTATAATTCCCGTTGTAATGCTTTTCCTTTTAACAAGTCATCATTATTCCTGCATTTATTTGGTGTCAGTTTAATTCTTATGTAGATATTTATTGTCTTATCTTTATAAACAGGTAGTCAACATTTATTATTACAGTTTTACTCCTTTGAGAGTTTTTTTTTCTGACCGATTTAAAGAATGCTGTATTCAGGATGGATTCAACTTGTCCTCTTATTTCCAAGTCTTCCAGCTTTCTGACCCTTCCTTTGGGGATTGTCCCAAGCGCAACAATTACAACTGATAACACTATCACCTTCGTGTTCCATAGATCGTCTTCTTGTTTTGCTGTCTTCATGGATGTATGGATCAATGTTGGGCAGATCTCCAGTCCGTCTTGTTCTTTTGTGGTACCCTTTCTGTTCTTAGGAACATTTCGCGGTTAATAGTGAGTAGAGACTCTCGGTCCTAATTTGGGCTGTTAGGATTTTCCTCATCATCGGTAAGCAAGTTATGGCTCTATATTTGTTGGGAGCGGTTCCTTGATTGATGTGAACTTTTGGGGTGTTGTTCTGAGGGAACCACGGTGTATTTTAACTTTAGGGCATTCTTTGACTTCTTGTAATTCTTTTTACATACTGTTTATCCATTTGGCTTTTCCGTTATGTTCTCTCCGTTCCCATATTTTGCTTCAAAATTGTTTTGCTTCCTTTTCATCCGGTTGTTGGTATAAATTCTAGCATTTTCTCCGTACTTTTTGGTTGAATTTTCCTTAGTTATTTTGGAATTTTCTGTTTTCTCTGTATTGTTTGATCCTATCTCGGTATATTTTTAGTGTTCTTTCTTTCACAAGTAACTTCTGATTTATTGCCTCTTGTTGTATTGTTTGTTTTTATTGTGTTGTTTTTCTCTTTTTGTCCCAACATATTACCCCGTTTTCCTCTGGCTTATCCCTGGATAAAATTTCTGACTTCAGTAAAATTAAACCGGATTCAGTCTAGAGGTACCCTGCATATCTCAGATTGCCTTCGCTTGGTGATATTAGTGATAGATTTGTCAACCAGATCTTTGCTTGTGTACGTAGGTGCTAATCTTCTTCCGGCCTCTGTGTGGTTTTCTGCACGCGACTGTTCTGATATGTGGTCGAAAAAGACATTTTCCACCCCCGCCATTCATTCTCTTAGATGTGTTTGCAGTTTTCAATACATCGGGAGAACCAATCAACGTCTGGATTCAAGAATTAAAAAGACATGTACCCACAAAAATACGGCCGGGGAACTACTTTGCTGACCGAATAAACAACACAAACGGATCTTCCATTGCGGAACATCTTATTAATAACCGTGCCTCGTTCTACAGCGCGGACTTGTTTACTATCTTAAGAGAGTCCCATTGGACTATCATCTGAAGGTTCTTGAGACCATTAATATTCTCACCCATAAACCGTCCCTCTGTAAACAAAGGGAATGTTTATTAGGTTAAATTTGATTACTATTTAATTTACCCCCCTCCCTTTCTAGTCAACTTACATTTTTCTCTCCTCTACATTACACAATCCCAGCCCTTTTTACTCCCTTATCGTTGTCCTCGATTAAACTGTGATCAGTGAGGACCGAAACCAGTTAGTTGATTCTATTATTTTAAAAAAGTGAAATTCGTCTACTTGGATGTATAATAAAATTTTTTACCCCCCCCCGTAGAATATTCAAATATATATATATATATATATATATATATATATATATACTTTTTCTTATAAAAACAAAAAAACAATGGTGGCATTATGAATTTATTTCTGGTCGTGATGATCCTCATCAGATGCTACCGGCTAGCAATATAAGAACACCCAAAATAATTTTTCTTGTAACGTCTCATGATGGTCATCACAACCAGAAATAAATTTATAATGACACCAAAGAAGTGAATTTATTTTTTTTTATTTCAATATTAAAATAATTTTTTGGCTCTGCATGTTGTGTGCTGATGTATTTTTAATTCCTAGTTAATTATACGTCGATAGCCGTTGATATTGAGCGTTCAAATTGGATACTCCCATCCCTTTTATATTTTCTCGTTGGATTGTATATATATATATATATATATATATATATATATATATATATATATATATATATGGTATTTGAGATAAAGAAAAATGATATCCGACTGCTTCAGTCATTCTACGTTACTCAATTTTTCGGAGAATGAGGCTTTGCTGGAGTTGCTTTAGTATTTGGAAAGATTTCTTTTCTTATTCTCCT
>OY757916.1:112585044-112670044 GCA_963585895.1 Sepioteuthis lessoniana
TGTTGACGTCACGTAGTGATAAAATATTGTTGAAAAATTATTAAGACCTTAAAAATATTTCAAGATGAAGAAAACTGATAGAAAAAATAAGACACAAAACGAAAAATAAAGAGGAAAGATACATAATTCATACATAAATGAATGAAAACAAAACAAAACAAAAAAACAAATATAGAGAATAATTATTGTATATATTCCTAAGTATTGTTCGTTCACTTCTCCAAAGCATTTGATTCTATGCATAGAGAAATATGGATGGTTATTTCGTTTGGCTTTGTGGCATAACAATACTTGCAGATCATTTCCTGCCAAGTCATATATATATATATATATATATATATATATCAGTGGCGACTCTAGCCTATTTTTGCTATACGTGCCCCCACCCCCCGCTCCGCCCTCTGTCAACTTCAGTTCCCAACCCGTGGTCCGTGGACCCAAAGTAAGTCATCATAGTTGCTATTCCATTGTATAGCACAGATTGACAAACGTACCTTGCATGGTGTTTTTTTTTTTTTGTAAACAATCAAGATACTATATAATTTGTAGTCTTGTTAATACAGTAGATAAGATAATTTTTTTCCTTTCAAAAGTATAGAAGAAAAGAGAAGATGTTCATTACAATGACGAGAAAAATATGTTTATTAGAATAAAGAAACTGATGACAATATACACAGACACAGCTAGTAGTTTCAATTTCACTTAAAATAAAGATTATTTGTTGAAAATGTATTCAAATAAATAATTTTTAGTTACAGAATGTAATATATGCAACATTCATTAAAGAAATAGAGATCTGTTAGTGAAAAAACGAATTAAAACACGCCGTTTAACCAACATTTACCATAGCGATGATGATTACGTCGGCGACGGCTATAATCTGCTATCCCCTCTCTCTCTCTCTCTCTCTCTCTCTTTCTTTCTCTCGGTTCCTCTCCCTCTTCCCAAGACAGCTGTTAGTAGTCACAATGTGCTAATATTTTTGAGCACAGTGTTTTGAGTTGCTCTTGCTATTGGCTACAGCCAAAAGCGGATTTCTCTAACATTACTGTTATTATAAGAGTCAGTGCCTGGCACGGATTGCGCGTGTTCAGCATTATAGCCTATTTTACGGGATGTTCAATGAATCTGACGGTGGCTGGACAAAGACCATCCGTTCAAAACAGCATCGTTGTATTATTCCCAGATATATTTATGAACTTTTGGCAACTTAGTTATCGAAACTTGAATAGACACGTAATTTAATTGCGATCAGACTAAGTATGTTTGCTTTAAATTAATGGATGATTTTTAATCCATTTTGAATAACATTGACCGAGTTATTGGTCGTGCCGGGCATGAGTAGCACTAGTCCCGTCTCCGCCCCTGATATATATATATATATATATATGTGTGTGTGTGTGTGTGTGTGTGTGTGTGTGTGCGTATGTGATTTGTATAGGAGTATTGTGTAGGCCACATAAAGCGGGAGCTTATTTGTTTGCACATAGATAATCGATTCAATTATTACAATATAAGTCAATGTAACAATTCAATATAATATCCGATACTTGTTCGCACACATGGTTATATAATTCTATTTGGCCCATAGATAGGACCTTAATAGGTCCTACCACTGCGTGACCAAGTGGGTCTGAGAGTAATGGCAATGAAGAGGCGCTCTACATTCGTCCATATTCCAAGACTGGACCTTCACCTTTAGATGGTTGAGTGCCATATACAAGACACTTGTTTCGAGGGAGGTTTCACTCCTCGGCAGAAACGCAGTCGTCGTATACTACAGCCCCAGTTGACTAGGTTAAGGGGAATATGGAGAAAAACCACTAGCATAAGGTCTCCGCAAAGAAACTGATACTGATGTAAGGATGCTCAACCAAAATACGAAAGCAATTGTTCTCTCACCGTCTTTTTAGACATTGTCGTTGATGTTTTACAAAGTGATACATTAGCACCATAATTTTTTACAATCTGCAAAGACTATGTAATTCGATAGATCGAATAAAAGAAAATAGTTTTAAATTATTTTAGGCAAGAAGCAGAAGATATGCTTCAGAAACTATAATTTACACAGACCACGCAGTTTATTTAGCGCTTCTCGCAAATACAACTGCCAAAGCCAAATCCCTTCTGAATTGCCTGGAGCGAGCACAGGAGGTATTGAACTTTTCATGAACGCAAATAAACCAAAATGTATGATTTTTAAACGAAAGTAGCAAACTTCATTTTGAATGGCAGGCCTCTAAGATTAGTAGACCATTTCTCATATCTAGGTAGCAATATCATATCTTCTGAAAATGATTTCAATGCCTACCTAGCAAAGGTGTGAATAGCTATCGAAAGGTTATCGATTATATGGAAATATTATCTCTTTACCATATGAAAACAGGATTTCTTCCAAGCGGTGGCAGTGCAATGCTTATTGTATGTATGCATCGTTTGGAAGCTGATAAAACTCATGAAAAAATAAGTTAGATATGAATTAAACAAGAATGCTACTTACAGTTTTAGATAAGTTCAGGATTCAACGCCCTACAAAATAGCAGCTGTACAGTCACTTAACTCCCATATCTAAAACAAATATTCAAATAAGACAAACAAGATATTAGGGAGCACTGCTGGAGAATCAAGAACGAAGGCGTAAGAGACGTTTTTCGATGGATTCAAACACATGGACGAAATTGTGTTGGCCGACTAGCAAAGTCTTACGTCAGTTCTCTGCAAATGGTGGATGTTGTTAGGTGGACCTGCGGGAACAATTGATGATAGGGAGGGATAGAGAAAAAGAGAGAGTCAAGGAAATCCGTACTGTCAGTACGATTTGGCGATGATGATGATGATGATGATGATGATATTCCTAAGCAATGGAGCGATAGATATAATATGACAATTGGATGAAATATTTTGAGCAAAAATAGAAAAATAAAGAGAATATAATATATATTTTAAAGCGTAAAAGAAACGAATAATTTAAAAGAGAGACACAGGGAAATTTTGCGGTCCAACCTGGATCATTACATAAATAAACTGTTAAAGATAAGATTTTGTTATTTCCTTTTAGATTCTAATTCTCCCAATCAAACAATGCAATAGATATAGAAAAGGATATAACTATAAAAAAATTAAAATTAAAAAAACAGCTTTCAAGTTGAGGATTAAATTATTTACAGGTAAAAACAAACAAAATTAGCTTCCAGACAATCATTAATTACCTGATTAAATAAATTGATTTGAAAATTTTAAAAAGAAGAAAAAGTTCAAGCGAAGAAAAAATGTTTTACGAAGAAAAAATCTCCCTGACGTTTGAAATGCTGATATTGTTGTTTTCTTCACCCACTGTGATATTACATTGGTGAATATTTATGTACATGTGTGTGCGAGGGTGTCTGTGTGTGTGAATGTTTATGTGAAATCGTAAATAGATCTGTCGGTACTATATATAAAAAAGAAATATATAATATTCATTGGATGATTTTATGGAAATTTGAATTATTTGAAAATGTTAAACTTTTCGGGTTTTGCATTAAACCATTATCAAGGCAGTTTTTAAGTAATGTATCTTCTGAATTATTTTCAATTTTATTCTAAAAGTGAACCCCCCCCACAAAAAAAATGATAAAACATATACCATTCTATTTTCGTCAGTATTATTCTTTTTCAAAAGTATGTAGATGTAATCAGTGCTCAAAACTAAAAGTCTACGCAACCACATAGAACCCAACATTGAGAAAATACAAAGACGAACCAAAATGGTTTTCGAATAAACCGATTCTCAAAATTACAAATTTTGACTATCCGTCGAGTTCTCGAAGGTGGACGTACAAAAAACCAATAATATTATTCGTCGACATCTCCAAGGCGTTTGACTCCATACACAGAGAGAAGGTGGAGCAAATACTACTCGCCTACGGTCTACTGAAAGAAACCGTACTATATAAAAACGCGAAAGTAAAAGTCCGCTCCCCGGACGGAGACACAGACTTTTTCGACATTGTAGCAGTTGTGCTGCAAGAAGACACATCAGCCTCATACGCGTTTATCATCTGCTTAGACTACGTGCTTAGAACGTCTATTGATAAAATGGAAGATAATGGTTTTAAGCTTACAAAGGAAAAAAGCAGAAGATACCCTACTCAAACAATTACGGACGTGGACTACGCCGATGACATTGCACTTCTGTCAAATACACTCGCACAAGCCAAAACCCTGCTACGAAGTCTGGAATGAGCAGCTGCAAATAAAGGCCTCCATGTCAACGCAGACAAAACGGAATACATGTGCTTTAATCAAAGAGGCGATATCTCCACTCTAAATGGTAGTTTTCTTAAATTCACCTACCAAGGAAGCAGTGTCCCATCAACTGAAACAGACATTAACACGTGACTAGCAAAGGCATGGACAGCTATTGATAAGCGATCGGTCATATGGAAGTCAGACCTGACCGATAAAATGAAACGCAATTTTTTCAAAGCAGTGGTCGGGTCAATACTGCTATACATTACATTGATGCTAACTAAACGCATGGAGAAAATTTTGACAGCAATTACACAAGAATGCTGCGAGGAATATTGATCACGTCCTGGAGGCAGCACCTCACAAAGCAGCAGCTGTACGGCCACCTACCACCCACCAAGAAAACTATCCAACTTAGACGAACCAAACATGCAGTACACTGCTAGAGAAGTGGGGAAGAACTCATACGTAATTTACGCCTGTGGACCCCTTCACATGAACGAGTAAGGTCGCATGACCTGCTAGAACCTATACGCAACAGCTCTATGCTGATACAAAATCTAGCCCGGAAGACCTCCTTAGAGCGATGAATGATAGAAACAGATGGTGAGAGAGGGTCAGGGAGATTCGTGCTGGTGGTGCGACATGATGATATATATATATATATATATATATATATATATATATATATATATATATATATATATATATATACTCCTCTACCTCTCTATTTCTTTTTCGTTTTCTTCGTTTCCTTTTATTTCTCTCTTCTTTATTTTGACATTGTAATTTAGAAAAAATTATGTTTAAAATTGATATTTAAAAATTAGTTAAAAAATAATCAATAAAAGCTATTCTGAATAAGGAATCTTCTAATATTTTCGCTTTAATTTTACTTAATAAGGAGTTAAGATTTAAATAAAAACTGTGTGTTTGTTTAATAATATAGTTATTAGATATAATGCTAAATTTTTGCTGTGTATATTTGCTAACATTTTGGACATCTTTAAAGCTAAAGTTGGGATTAATTCTAAAATTATGTTGAACCAGTGTTTTCTTTTCGTCACCTTTGCTAAATTCCTTCTAATGTTCGTAAATTTTTTTTTTTGGATTGGACGAGATATTTCACGTATTTTTATTACAATCTAGGCATTGAATAGAGTAATCACAAGCGTCAGATTTGCTGGCAGAGATTTTAAGTAAACAGCCTTCATATCTATCTATCTATCTATCTATCTATCTCGATAGATAGATAGATAGATAGATAGATCTCCCATTTTACAAATGAAGTGACTATTGTCCTAGTGAATTGCTTTGGAATCTTTCTACCATCTCTAAGCAAATAAATAGTGGAACCTTTATACAAGAGGTGATTCTATTTATCATTTTTATTTAAATTTTAAGAATATTTATGAATAGAAAAGTCAATGTAATTTAATTGTGCACGTTTTGTTTCATTGTAAATTAATTTGTCAATATTTGTTAATGGATTTGATTACTATCGATACGTATACAACAATTTGATCTTCTGCGATGTATACAGATACTACACTTTACAACCAGCAGAGGTTACATTCAGATAGAGACAGTAAAACAACAAATAAACAACCAGGAAGTCACTGAGTTCATTAAATAGATAGATAATCGCTTTAGAACTTGTCATCTATTGTTTTGAGAGTTTGATTTTTTTTTTTTTTTTGGAAAGCGAATCCGAAAGTTTTGCGGAAGTTATTTTCCTTGGATCTTTGGTCATTAATGTTTTTGTCACTGTTGCTTCTTTGAAATATTTACAGTTGCCGACTTCAAAGTTGCCGTCTTACCGTTTCTAATGCGCTTGTTTTTCTTCATTTTCCTAATCTCGTCTGCTTTTGAGCTCTAGCGATACGACGACTGATGAAGATTCTGATATTTGCATTTACGTATTTGTTTGTATGCATGGTGTTGATCAAACAGGCAAAATCAGAAAGCCTTGGTCAAAAATGTTTTGAAGTGACTTAACCTAAATCATAAATTCAAACGTACAAATACACACATGCAATACATTTCGCAAATTATTATTATTAATCTTATTTACTCCTTTGAGAGATTTTCACACCAACGTTTGCTGATGGTTTCTCAACGGACTATGAGTTAGAGCAAGATTCCTTAAGTCTCTAGGATTTCTCAGAATTCTGGATGATCTCAACAATGTTAAAGTTTGAATGGTCTCCACTAATGCCCTCATTTCGAAGTCCTCCACTCACTGTAACAATCATTTAGTGACTGTACTGAACGCATCAATTACAATAGGTATCCCTGTCACTTTAATGTTTCGTAGTTTTTCATTTCTCTAGCAAGGACCAGATCTCTATTTGTGTTTTCTTTAGTTTTACCTGTGGTCAGCCAGGACGGCAAGGCTCATTATTCTGTGGGTTCTCTGTCTTTGTGGACTATCCATGGGTTTGGTTGTCTGGCCGTGTTCAGGTGATCAGTTTGTGTCTTAAAATCCTAGAAAAGTGTGTGCGTCTCATTTTCTAGGACAGATTCTGGGTTGTGCATATACCATTTTTTCGCTTGATCAAAATCAAACTTCTTGCACAATTTCCACTGGATCCCCTTCCCAATACAGTCTTGTCAAGTCTGATGTATTTTTTACATTAATTTACTGCATTCACTTATTATGTGATTTATTGTTTCCTTTTTGTCACCACATAACATACCTCTACTATTCCGTGGCATCTTGTCTATTTTTGCTTCGAAATAGTAAGTCCTTATGCCGTTTTTCTGTGGTGCCCTCAAAAGTGATTCAGTTTCTCTTTCATGGCTTCTCTTTCTCAGCCGTGTCCTAGTTTTCTTGCGTGAGATTTTTTCTTGTTTGTCTCTTGAAATATCCATACAGTTGTTTTCCTTCCCATATTTGTTTTCATGTTTTTTTTTTGTTCCGTGGATGCTTGTATTGTCTGTATTGTTTTGATCACTCTAATTAATCTTCCACAACATTTTATCCACTTCAAAAATGATCCCTAATACCTAACAAGGAGGAGAGCTCACTTTTATATCTCTGTGATGAGATTTCTGCTGTATAGTTTGGTTTCGAGTATTTTCCCCGTTCTCCAAAGATATTTTATGTAATTTTCCCTTTCATCTACATTTGTTTAATAGTGTCCGATTCTAATATTCCCAATTATTTTTATGTTTCCTTTTCTTCTCGCATTTTGAGTTTTTCTTCGTTTGATAGTAGTATTCAATCTTATAATTCTCATTTCTTTCTTCTCATTATGAGAATGACACATTTTTCTTTGCTGAATTTCATATCCATGACCTACCTGTAGATTCTGACTGCCTGTATTCGGGTTTCCACCTTTTTCCATTTTTGGCAAATATTTTGATATCGTTAACGTGTATTAGGTGATTGATCTTTTCCAGTGATTTATGAAGTTTGTAGCCACCAGTGAATTTCCTGAATGTAATTGAGAGGTATCATCACGATCACAAATGATATTGGCGATACGGCATCTCCCTGGAAGATACCTCCATGGAATTTTACCTCTGCTAACCTTTCGTTTCCTGCTATCAACTCTATTCTCCAGTTTTTCACGGTGTTTCTACGAACTTTATGACTTCGTCGGATATTTTGAGACAGTGCATTATCCTGATAGGTGGAACCAAGTCGTAAACCTTTTTGTTGCCAATCCACGCCATAGAAAGACTTTCTTTTGTTTTCCTCTACTTGAAGATACATTGATCAATATATAGTAACTCTCCTGATCCTCTGGTTCTTTTGCGGCATCCTTTCTGTTTCCAAGGGACCTGTCCGCTGCATATCAACGAGTTGTAAATCTCTTACTTAATCTGTGTAGTTATAATTTTTCAAATCATATATAGGGAAATTATAGTTCTATATTTGTTTGGGGAGGTTACCTTTGAGGACCTTCCTGGATCAGCGTAGTCTTTCCTTTGTTCATCTTTTCCAGTATATCTGAGTTTTCAAATATCTATGCATTTTTAATGTCAGACTGTCATGGATGAAGATAAATCTTCTAAACAAGAATACATGGATGCCGTCATGTCCTGGAATTTTTCAATGTGGTATTTTTTTGAGTGTTGCTCTGAATGAATCGAGGTTTAGTTCCACTTTTTGACTTTCTTTCATTCCTTGGAACTCTTTTCCGTGTTTTTTTTAATCCATTCGGCTTTTCTGCTACGATTTCTACGTTCCCATAAGTTGCTCCAAAATTGTTTTGCTTCCCTCGTATTGGGTAATTTACTAAGCTTTTTGCTTAGATGTGGCACAAGGCCATATGAAAGGGGCACCCAATGAGACTCGAACTCACTCGTGTAGGTTTGCTAGTCCAGCTTGCTAACCATTACACCACCAGAGGCGCCTGCTTCCCTCGTATGGGTCCGTCGTTATGTTTTGTTTCTTTTTCCCCTATGAGCAGATAAAATTTTCTTTTATTGTTTTGAATGTCCTGTTTTATCAATATAGTTCGATTTTATGTCGGTATCTATTTACTCTTCCTTCTTTTGCCTGCACCTTCTGATTTTTCTCTCCGAGTTGTATTCTTTATTCGAATTGAGCTGCTTTGCTCTTTTCGACCCAACATATTCTCGTGTTTTTTTTCTTTTGTGTGTGTGTGTGTGTGTGTGTGTGTCATAGCATTTTTTTATTTTTGTGGAAACTTCTTGTTTATATTTCTAGTCTGATTCCCCATTGAGGTTTCGAATTTTTTTTCATGTCCTTGAAGTAAACGTTGATTTTTCGCTTAATAATTTCGCCCCTGCATAGATTAATTCGTTTAATTCCATGATGTTGTTTTTTGAGATATGTGTTATTATTTCGTTTATTTTTTTCAGTTTCTACCTTGAGTGCTTGCCAGTCTTGATTCTTGAAAGATGGTAATGTGCTTTTCTTATCCGACATAATTCTCTGTATTGTCTCTAGATTTATTTTCTTGTTGTATTGGTATTTGTTCTGCGTTTGTGTGTGTGGTCTTTCGATAATCATTATTTTACGTTTCAATTTGGTTAGAGTGTTCTTGTTTTTCAGTATCTACCGTCTTTATTCTTGTATCCGGGACTTGTTGACATGTATCCCTATTTATTTTTTTAGTGTAGTTCTAAAGAGTCAAGGTTAGAAAACAAACCTTTCTTTATTATCATCCTGGCTTACTCAGCAAGTCTTTGACATGTCTTAAATCTAGCGCATTTATTCCAGATTTCTATAATTCCTTTTTAACCGCTTAGCGTAGGGTTGCTCCAAAAATAGCAGGGAATAACAAGTTAGTAGACTTCTCTAGTCCATTTTCTTCGTTGAAGTTTCTGATTTGAGAATTTGCAAATGTCCTCGCTTGCGTACCTTGAAAAAGAACCGGCAACTTTCGCAGGATGTCAACCTCGTCATGTTGGTTATTAAGGGAACACCTGACTATCATGACACCCAGACCTGTTGTCTTGGTCCCACATTTAATTATGTTTTAAGTAGTCATGTTTTTCACCGGTAATGTATTGTGACTATACCAGACCTAGGGGTTATTTATTATCTGCGCTCTTGACACAGATGTGACCAAGTTCTCTCACAGTGAGAGAACATGAAAGCGGGTCATGAAAAACAAAATACATTTTAAAGTTCTAACTTAATTCCACAGTGAGGCTACAAGTTATTTTTCCCCGGTAAAACAGATATAAAAAACGTTCGAACAATTAGCGGGTATACCTATATCGTGATTTTGTTTGTTTCTAAAGAGAAAACAACTGAATCTTGTACTGATAAAATTAGATTCTCTTGTAAGATAATGTTGTATTCTTTCCGTTTCATTCTGATTATTTATTCATTGCTTATTTACGGATTCTAACAATTTTGTAAATATGCAAAATTTACATTAACTATTTTATGAATTCAAAGACAAAAAAAATAATTTCTAAAGAAAATCAAAAGTAGAATTCAGAAAATATGGGATTTCATATAGCAACAAACGTTAGATATTCACTGATCTCAGTCTTTTTGAAAATCAAAGAAAATACACCGATATTTTCGAATTCCTTTTGGTAGTTTTGTTTTTACGGCCTTCTTCTGTGTCTTATCAAGGGTGGAATTTCCATCTTGAGCTGGGTGTTTTGTTTTTTTTTTTTTAGTGGGGGTTGTATAATGTTATAAAGTTAGTCATGTTACTTTCTCATCGAATCCTTTTATTCCTTACATGCTCTTCCACAAAAATCATAACTTGTGGATTTTCAGTGATTTTTGAGTGACAGCAAATCTGATCAGGACTCCAGCTGATTTTAATTGTTCCGTGATCAAGATAGCTAAGATTCTTCCTCTGATGTCCGGTTAGCCGTGTCTCTTTTCCAGGCTTTGGTGATCGTTCCAAGGTTTACAACTATAATTGGTACCTCAGTCACTTTCATGTTCTGCAGCCTTTTCTTCTACATGGCAAGAGGCAAAGACTTGGATATTTTTCGTTTTTTTTTATTTCATTTTCGTAGCCTGTAGAGAAAGCAAAATCCCATGGAGGAAGAGTTATGTTCTTGTTAATCAATAATAATGACCCTTTTTATATCTCAAAATAAAATAAAAATCTCATTTTCTATGATAGATTTGTGCATATACCATTTTTTCGCCTGGTCAAATTATAATCTTTTGCATAATTCATACTGGGTCACCTTTCCTACCTACTTGTGGTTTGTCTTGAATTCCGTTTATGATAGCTGCATCCACTTATTATGCGGTTAACTGTTTCATCTCTGTTATCACTATTATTACCATTATTGTTGTTGTTGTTGTTGCTACTTCAGATATTTTTGGTTACATCAGCGGTGGTTGATGGTCTTTCATAGAAGTTTAAGAGAGAGCAAATCTCCACAAGTCTCCAGGACACTTCTCAGTATTGTGGCCGATCTCAATAATGCAGTACTTTATTTCCAAGTCCTCCAGTCTTTGTATCAATATTTTGGTTACTGTACCGAGCGCATCGATAACAATTGGTATAGTGATCACTTTTATGTTCCACAGTTTTTTTATTTCTCTAGCAAGATCGAGGTTTCGATCCTTCTTTTCCCTTTCTTTCAATTTTACTCAATGGTCAGCCCGGACAGTAAATTCAACTGTCCTTCAAGTTCTCTTTCTTTTGCTGATTATCAAAAGTTCTATTCGTCTGGTTGAGATTAGGTGATCCGTTTTTATCTCAAAATCCCTGAAAAGTTTGTGCGTCACATTTTCGAGGACAGATGCTGGGTTGTGCATATACCATTTGTTTGTATAGTCAAATTTCAATTTCTTGCACAATTCCTAGTGGATCACCTTGCCCATATAGTCGTGTCTAGTCTTATATTATTTCTGTGCAAAGTTTTGTATTTGTTTATTATGCGAGTGTACATTTCATCTTTATCTCCACATAACCTACATCTGCTATTTTGTGGCGTCTTATCTCTTCTGGATTTGATATGATTAATATAATTAATACTCTTTTGTATATAACATGCAAGTTTCTCTCACAAGATTTTCTAGAGGTATTCAATTGGAGTCTAATTGAACGCAAGTCACCTTCCAGATTTTTCTAAACATCCTGATTGTAATATCGCTGTTGTCTGGAAAGTCTCAATTCTTCCTCTGATCTCCATTCTTTAGTCTAGACTTTTAAAAACCGTTCGAAGAGTTCCTACAACAATTGGTATCATAGTGTGTTTGATGAGCACTAGCCTTTCCGCTCCCTGCGAAGATCCAGATAGTTACCTATATTTTTGCTTTCTTTTTCTTTAATTACATGGTCTGCTAGAAATGCGAAATCCACAAAATGACTTTTTTTTTCTTGTCAACTTTTTCGGGTTTTCGTAATTTTCCAGATTAAGATGATGTGCCAAGAGCCTATGTTCAAATTGAATGGTGAGAATGAATTCCATATTTACAGTGACTCCCCAATCCATGCTACAAAAAGAAAAAAACAATTATTCTGAATCTTCTTTTATTATATATATTACTTGTTTTCTAAACGGAATGTTACTGGCAGCTTCACCACACCTTTTTGTTGCGATAGAAATGATTCGCAAAACATTGTTATGTCTTTACTAGTTGCTTCCGAGTGAATACACAAAACCAGTGAGATGTTTGAAGATACCAGTCTTCCCTCATGCACTGAATCAGACAGCTGTTTTGGGCTTCCGTAATTTCCGGTTCTCTTATGTTGGTAATATTCTAATATCTAATATTATAATAAAGTGGAGTCATAGTCTTTAGATGTGCTTCTAAGAGAAAGTACCTCAAAATGTTGCGTAGAAGTCGACCTTTTAATCTCGAAAAAGTCTCCTCAAAACTAGTGATCAACTTATACGACAAGATTCAAACCAAAATCTTTAACACAGAGTGGTAAACCAGAGATTAAGATTTGGATTTTTGCCCTGTCTGTTTGTAACGATTTTTTCAGGCTTAAAACTTGACACCTACACAGAAATTTACAGTAATTAACTGGCAAAATAATTTTGACAGACATCAATGCCCAAAAGATATATAAACGGTTAGAATTGCTAGTTGACCTTTTACCTTTTAATGTCGAATTAAAAATAATCATCATGGCTGAATCCTGACACTAACTTCTCTGGCTTTTTAATTTGAATAACGTGTCGAAAAAATAATTATTACAAGGCAAGCTGGACTTTTCATTGTCGCTTTTTCATATTAGGTTGAGTAAAAAATAAGCCAATGTATTGATGAATATATAGCTGTCAAGAATTTCATTTGACTTCGTATTTTTGACTTTGGCGGAAACTTGTAAATGTCTCCAGAAAGCAAATTGTTTATTTCCCTTTCTTGGGTGAATGCATTGTGACTTTCATTATAAAGAGTGTATTTTCTTGTAAATCGGATAAGTTTTCAGATTCTTTGCCAAGAGACATGAACAGTGTTAGTAACTAACTTGTGTATATTCTTTTTTTATTTTTTAAATGTATATACTTAATATATTAGAGTTGAAAAGAGCACCCATTCCTGATAATTGTAAAGTCGAAGTTTTGATAGATATCTATAAGCATAAAATATTAGACAATTGGAATACTAAATATGTCACTCTAAATAATTGTGTTCATGAAGGACAGGTGTCAAACATTTATCTATTCTTCTCTTATCACCATGAAGACTAAAAAGTAATCGTAAAAGATTGATTTTAGGACATTCGGATACGGTCATGATCGTAATGGTGAACATCGAAATCTCCTCAGAATTAATCAATCATTATATATATATATATATATATATATATATATATATATATATATATATATATATATATATATATATATCGTTACATAAAATCTAATACGTAAGTGATGAAAAATCCCAAAATGAAATCAGTACACCATACACAATGTTTACTCAGCTGTAGAAAAGTGTTGACAAAATATCGCAATGTTAATATTTTGATGAACAAAATACAAGCACACACGTTTCTATCTATCTATCAATCTATCTATCTATCTATCTATCTATCTATCTATCTATCATATGTTTATCTAGGTGTGTGTGTATGTGTATTTAAGAAGCACAATTCCTCTTAAATATATTGATTTATAAATTACAGAAATCTATTAATAGCATTTATTTTATTGATTGGTATTCTTTTCTAAAAACAAAAAAAACAGTATGTTCTATTTGGTTCAATTCTCTCGTAAGAAAACAAAAACATTTCTATGCACTTTCTACAATGATTGGTCATTTTCAAGCGTTTAATTAATACGTTATCTTTTAAAATAGACTAAAACAATTTGTACTATATCAGCCGATTTCCACATAGAATGTAAGTATGCTTTGCAGTTTGTTTTTTAATGTCAGATATATTTTGTGAGATTTTTCATTGTTTGCTAAGAACACACACACACACACACACACACACACACACACACACACACACACACACACACACTTAAAAACTATATAATCCATCAACAAATCGGTATTGTTTTCTTGGGCATCTTGGGCATAAATCATCAGGCAAAACAACAAGTTTTTAAAATCTATTTACATACATTATTTAAATTGTGTTAAGAATGTTTCCTGTAATTTTATTGCAAATGTGACCCACGGGGAATTGTTGCTTTATCTTACCAGATAAATATGACCAATCTCATAGGTTATTCAAGTATAGGTCTATCTTGATCGAATTTTTTAGACGTTGATAAAAAAGACTTTGGAAGATGCCAATGAATGCGTAAAATGTAACTGAAAAAAATTCTTTATCAGGTTTTTATCATATTTTTTCACCATAAAAATTTGTCTACGATGTATTTTCAAGAATTAAGAAACTAACATTTTTGCTTAATATAATAGAAATGTATCACTTTTGTTGCAGTTTATTTTCTTTAATTCAGGGAAAGTTTGTAACATTCCCACACTAATGTTAAAAATGTTCTTTCCAGTGATTTAAACTTTCCAATTAATTATCTTTATCTGAAATTGATTATTTCACATTTGTTCTGTTTATTTTATTTATATATTTTCTTAATTTAAAAAAAAAAATTCATACCATTAAATAAGTGATGATTGAAAGTCTTTCATTCATTTTCAGAATGTATTCTTAAAAATACCGTTTCCAAAAATCATTTTATTAAGGAATTAGTCCTGAAAATACCATTAAAATCTAATTATTAGTTGATGTGCAGAAAATTATAAAAAGCTGTTGATTTGGGCCAAAATTTTTCTTCATGTAAATTCTTGCACCACACTTTTACTTCTTTATAAAATGTAGGTGATATTTTAAATTTTATTTTCTTCGGTATGTTTGGCCGTAAAACAGGATTGGTATCATAAGGTTCTCCAAATGTTCTTTTTACTAACTGCACAAATATTCTTACGATAGAACGGACTCTTCTTAAATGTTCAAGCGTGTTTTACCACATTTGTTGTTTTGCTTTGAAATTACATGTACATGAATACTAAAAAATTATGAAGTATTCGAAATTAAATATTAAACTCTATCGGGGCTAAAACCTCTTCATGATAAAATTAATAGTTTGTATTGAAATAAAAGGAACTGTCAAGAGACTATTTTCATGCACTTATCAAAAAAATGAAAACCGTTGGCAAAAATGTATTTATTTGAACAGAAGGGATCAATGAAATGTCTTTGAATATATATATTGTTAAATAATTCGAGAAAATACACAAAGCTCGTATAGAAGGTTATGAATTAATTAGTTTAAGTTGATTTTAAAGGTAAATTGCATTTTTTTAATCTGAGAATTAATTTTTTTTTATTTATTTATTGCGGATTTTTCCCCCTCATCTTGGTAGTTTTTTGTGTTGTTTCTTCTTTCACTACGTTTCGGCCAAATTCCCTCTGGCCTTCTTCAGGTGATTTACCGCGACCTCGGATAGGAATGCTGAGTATTGTAACCGTATCCCCAGTAATTGCTGCCTTCCATAGTTGTTGTCTATCGCAGCACGTTTTTGACCAAGTAAACCTCTGGCCGGCTTGGGTAGGATTTGAAACCTTCTGACAATGCTCACCTGGAACCGAAGAGACTCACCGCCTCTACCCGCTGCGCCACGGGCACCGAAGGGCGATCAAGGATGGATTTTTTGGTCTCATAAATCCTTATTCCAATTAAGGACAATATACGTAAATTGCATATTAAATATTTCAGTAATTTAAGAATATCGAGAGAGGATAAGTTAAAGAGACCAAGAAGAAACTCAAGTCTGCCAAAGAAGCATCTACACCCGAAGTACTCTGAACAACCTTTGTTATATAATAGCCGAGGGATTTCGGTTCATGCCTTTGAGTTTAGTTAGGTTGAGAACCTTTCGGCTCAGCACATGTTGGGTGCAACATTGAGCCAGGTGTTAATGCTGGCACGCTGGCGGATGGAGGTGTCACTCAGATGTCATAATAGTCCGAGACGAAACGCGGTGACAGGGTGCGGGTGACGCCACGCACCGGAAGCGCACAGAGGTTTGTGTGAGAATCTGAAGAAAGTCAGAGAGTTGAGAATTAGACGCCAAACGAGAAGGATCGACTTTTGGAGCTTGCAGACGCGAGGCGAACTTGCGCCCTATGAGGGGCGCACGAGACGGGGGCCAAATGAATAAGACAGCATAAAAGATTGTGTCTCTCCTCCTTACATCGAAACCTTTAACTCAAAGTTAATAAAAAGGTTTCGTACCTGAAGAAGGTACATTCGATCTCCATTTCACCTATTTCGCACATCGCGTTAATTGTGAATATGGTACACCTTCAAAGGTTACAAAACTTCAAAGTCCCAGACTTTCGAGACGTTTGTGTTACTCTAACTGCACCTCATCGTCACTCTTCCTCTCTTGATATTCTTTCTTCCCTATGTTTGCAAACCTTGTTTGTTTGTTATTTATTGTCTCAAAAACGTGTTTCAATAAAAACGATTTTTGTTGTTGTTAAACAACGGGTTTTCTCTATTCTTTGATTTGCTAGACAATCTAGCCACTCATAAAACCTGACCGTCAGAAGAAGACCCAGCTGAATTGTGTCAACCCCACTCCGCGGATCTTTCAAACACAGCGTGGGCACGGAATGATTCGACAAAGCAAACAGCCGGAAGCTAATGTGCTAGTCACGAACACAAGTACTGTGACTAGTAGTCACAATACATTTCTCCGTAAGTAGCATAGTACCACACAGATTTGAAATAATTAGCTTACAATGGTTGATATGAATAAAACCAACCAAACCAAAACCCAAACCATGGCTTTATACATGACATATACACTGGAATGAGCCACAAATCCACGACAAGAGTTAATGGCTAATAGGTGTAGTTTCCTAACTTTTAGTAGGAGTTCATATATGTCTATTGTTTATTTGCAACAACTTCAAAGTTTTGTTTTGAATAGATCAAATGTGAACAGAATAAAGTGGAAATTACTATTCTGTGAGAAAGTAACATTGAAACACTCACGGAAAGTCTCAAGTGACCAGTAAAAAATATAAGAAAACTCAACCGAAAGTTAAAAGAATATCAGAGTTATTATATTAAAAAGTCATGGTGATGGGATTAGAGGATAAGAAGGAGGAGAAGTAATAGGTACTGAAGGAAAGGTATGCAGAAGAGCCACAATTAGATTACAATGAATAACACGGAAAATTGAGAGGAAGGAGGAAGAGGAGAAGAAGGAGGAAGAGGAGAAGAAGGAGAAGGAGAAGGAAAGGTATGTAGATGAACCACAATAAGAATACAATGAATAACCCGGAAATGAATAACCTGAAAAATTAGGTGGAGAAGGAGGAGGAAGAGAAAAAGAAGGGGGAGAAGGAAAGGTATGGGGATGAACCAAAATAAGGAAACAATGAATTACCTGGAAAAATTAGTGGTGTAATGGTTAAAGCGATGAACTGCTTCGTACTCCAGTCGTGCTATTACGTTCACTTTCGGGCAAATACCCTTGGGAAAGGTATGAACCCCCTTATTCTCCCTCCAGCTATGGGTAAATAGTAGGACGGACTAGGTTCTTCAGCCTTGGTGAGGCAACTAGTCTAGGAGAAGGAAAACTCTGAATTCAAACCTGTTAAACTCCGCTTAAAAATTGACCTTGTGTCATATCCTGCCCGAGCGGAGGGGTTGGTAAATAGTGCCTGGAAAAATTAGGAGGAGAAGGAGAATGAGGAGAAGAAGGAGGAAGAGGGGGAGGAAAAGTATGGAGAATAACAACAATTAGATTAAAATGAATAACACGGACTATTGAGTAGAAGAAAGAGGTGGAGGGGAAAGAAAGGCATGGGGAAGAACCACAACAAGGATACAATGAATAACACGGAAAAATGAGCATAGGGAGAAGGAGGATGAGAGGAAAAGGTATGCAGTAGAATCTCGAATAGATTGCAATGAATAACTCGGGAAAAGGAGGAGGAGTAGAATTAGAATAAGGAGAAGCAGAATAAAATAATGTACGTTTTCAGAAGTATTAATTTGTTGTTCCTCTTTTTCTGGTCAATTACAATAATCTGGTTTCACGATGAGAATGTTTTCATTATTAACAAGTAAGCGCATGCAAATATCACTTAGAAGCCCTACTGATACGGAGAAACAGACAGACACAGACACAGACACACAGGAATTATTACACGAAAAAATAAGCATATACACACATGCATTCACTCGGATTAAAATTCCCATGCCCATTTGCTTACACAAACCCTCCTGCGTATAAATTAGCATATAAACACACGGAAATACAGGCATAAGCACGTATACAGGATAATGTATAAACACACCTACCCACACTTTTAAATATGGTCGCGCACAAATATATGGGTGAATATACATTAATAAAATTATACCAAAATAAACACACACACACACACACACACACACACACACACATATATATATATGATATCTGGACGTAAAAAATAATCCAGAGTAATTTTCATAAATTGCTTGCCTGGATCGTTGACATCTTAAATCTTATACGTAGAATGTTAATCGATTGAAGAGGGCCAATCTTCGGAATTCTCTCTCATACACTGGACTCCTTTTGTTTATTGGTATCTGTAACTAGTTTAAAAACAACTTATTGCTGGAACTTCAATAGTTTAGAATTTTGTACCAATTTTGTTCTAATGAATTTGGTCTTAAGATTCCATTATATAACATAAACTAACATCATTATATTAACAATAATCGGTAAATCAAGAAAGAGTTGGCCATTTAATTAGTGAACCAGCCGTTTCTTTTTTTTTCACATTACGTCATTTGACTTATTAGGAATACCGTATAGAATTTATATTCCGCTTGTTTATCGAGAAAGATTTCGAATCAAAAGGAGGTAGAAAATAAAAAAAGAAAAAGAAAAAAGAGAAAGAGTAAAATTTTGAATATTTTAACTAAAGATGGAATAAATTGCAGCAATTTAAAATGGATTTGCTTAAGTACGGAGAAATATTATAGAAGCCCGGATGAGTATTTATGGAATTCCGAAGTAAAATGGCACCGGCCTCGAAAATTCGTCTTAGTCTTTTATTGTGAAAGTAAATGAGCATCTTTGCAGAATTGAAATCTAAGTTATGATTAGATGGAGAAATGTGTTGAAGAGGTGCATTGTTCAGGTTACCAATTCTAATGTCTCTTTTGTGTTATTTCAAGCGAACGTGAAAGTTCCTACACCTTTCACCAATATATTTTCATTTACAATAAACACCGAGGTCTGAAACTGTATTGCATTGAAAGCTTGAGTGTACTCAATCGCGGATCGTTTTGGAGGGCAAAAGGCACTTTTAATATCGAATTTATTTAAAGCTGTTTATTATGATGTTGTTATAAGAATTATTAGGCGAATTTATGAATGTGTTAGGGGACAAGTTTTATAAGATTGTGAGTTGGCACTAGTTCAAGAGTAATATTTATTGAGGATTTTTAGAGCTTTAGACTTAGGAAAGTGTATAAAAGGTTTGGGGTATAAAAGGTTAAAGAAGGAGTTTTCTATGTGGTTAAATTCATCATTTAAATGTTTCGGGGAATGTGTTGAGTTCTGATATAAAAACCTATGATAACTCTTATTTTGGTATTGTTGTGGTGCTGTGAGGAAAAATGTATATCGTCGTTTTTACAGGTGGGTTTACGTAAACCTTGAATTCTAGTTTTTAAATATTCCAAATAAGTAAGATTTCAGAAAAAGTATAATGTTATTGGATTCTAGTTCATATGTGAATATAGAAGGTTCTACTTTGTTTAATCTGTCAGAGATGCTATCTAAATCGAGATCTTGTGGTTAGATGATTAGGATGTCATCTATTCATCTGAAGTAACAAGCAGTATTGGGAATAATATATTTAAATGGGCCAGATTTTTGGAATTCAAGACAAATGCACGCAAGAACTCCGCTTAGTGGAGATCCCATAGATAAACCGAAATTTTTTTTATAAAACGTGTCGTTATATTGGAAGTAACATAGTTACTTGCTTAAGTTACAAATTCTAATTAGTTTAGAGATAGTTAAGAGCAATATGGTATTAAATATTCGAAGGTGATTATGAAGACGTTCAATGCATCAATCAATATAATTAAATAGCAAACACAGATTTTGTAAAATAAAAAATAACTCAGTAAAAGACAAATAGTTTGAGTGTGGGTCTCTCTTTTCTTGTGTGGGCGTGTATGTGCGTGTATACATGTGTGTGTTAAAATCTTGACTGTTTAAGCAATCTCAGCAAGACAAATAATATTCTCTCACTTCATCTATCTATCTCTTTCAATCTTTCTCTTTCTCTTTTCATTTGTCTGTCTGTCTGACTGTCTGTCTGTCTGTCTCTCTCTTTCTCTCTCTCTCTCTCTCTCTCTCTCTCTATATATATATATATATATATATATATATATAGTCTGTGTACCAAAGGAATTTTTATTGCACGTATTTAAACTAATACCATCTATTAAAATAGATTCTGTAGAATCTCAGGACTACTTGGAGATTGTGATACACAGAAAGCACGGAATATAAAATGGAATGAGATTTACATTAAAAAAACACAAACATAACTCTATAGTGCAATACACTCAAGAAAAATTGAATGACGTCGTTTGTAATTCAAAGTTTCAAAGGTGGGATTTTCGTAAATATAGTATTCGTGAATTCATTTGTAGACACCTAGTATTCACATTTATCTCTCCAGATATTGTTGATATTATATAATAACCTCAACTGCCAATAATTTTGAACAGTAGTATAAAGGAATATAAAAGTAGTGTTATAAGGGTCTTTATATATATATTTATATATAGATAGATAGATAGATGTACATACGTACGTACATACATACATAATGAACCACATATTTCATTTTATTTGGACGTCTCCTAACTCAGTTTAGCAGAAACCCGGTGCATGCGACGATAAATAATTTGGCTGTCATAATTCGAACGAAATGATGTGGAAGATTATAATTGTTTTTCTGCTCCGGAGTGTCCTTCAGTTCGATCGACTATGCAAGTGTGAGAGCCTCCTTATAAACTGAAAAGAATTAATGGGAGAGGAAACAATTATGGAAAGCTTTTTCTTACTCTCTCGACAGTGACCACGAATTATCTTCTCTTGTTCAAATCAGTCATAATTTTTGTGGGGAATAGTGTTTTATCTACGATGTTTCATTTGTTTGTTGTTTTTTTTCTTTTGTGTTTTTGTTTTTAAACAGAATTTGTGCAATACCTAGGTCGATAAAAAGACAAAAGAATTGTTGTTTTTTTTTATATCTCTTATCAAGCAACTGATAATTCCTGATTATCTCATTAATGCATAGATAAAAGTTTTTATTTTATATATTTTCAAAGAACCACGCTTCTGAAGATTGCAATCTTAACATATGCAGTAACATTTTTTGTGATAACCAGTCGAGTCCTCGTCCTTTCAAAACTGGGATACGTTTTTAAAGACTCTTTCCTATTCGATATAGACTAAATAATAAAAAAACAGAAAAAAGTGAAAACTAAATTTTAACAAATCAAATCATGCTAAAGGTACTAAATCAGAAGAATTAAACAGAAAACAATTTCAATCTTCAAATTAGAAAAAAATACAAAGCATATAACTTCATCTTTTTAAATCAACTGGTCTAAAGAAAAAAAAAAGAATTTCAACAATCATTTTCTTTCATACAAATCAAATATATACATCAGATTTTCGCTACTAAATTTGACAGCACAAAACCTTCCATCAGAATATACAACACGCTCTATTATAATATTCTAACTTAGAATTAACACTTTAATATTATCAAGCAAATATTTTTAGTATCCCCTCTTAAAAGACAGAACCACAATTTTACTTTCCTCATAAAAAAAAGAAACAACCATTATTTGCAAAAGACTCCAAAGTTTTCGAAGTTTCCACCAAGTATAAACATACCTATTCGTATAATGGAAACGTCAATATCATTGAATACATTCATCTACACATAATAACTTAATTGAAAAAAATAATACCACCCTAAAAAAAACAAGCCCTTGTATATCATTATATGTGAAGATATGAGTTTACTTAGCATACATGAGAGATTGGATATAAAGTAAAATTTTAAGTACAGCTAGTTTAAATTTAAAGGTTTACTCTCTTAGGAACGCTGTCTAACCAAGACAAAAGAAGTCATTCTGATTTACTATTTTCCAATAACTAGGAAGAGAAGAAATAGATTCTTGCCTTTCAAAAGAGTATTAGACAAATTCAAACACGAACGACCTCGTCAAAGTTAGAACCCAGGTTGCTGACACCATTTCCGACGGAGATAACTGAAACGCTTATCACATTTCTTCTTTAAACCATTGCTATATCCAATGAAAACGCTTCATTGTTATCAACACAGTTTTATTAATATATCAACTATACAGCAGTATGAAACTCTATTTAATTTTGTCAACAAGCAAAACAGTCCACCAGGGCTCTTAGCCTTCCAAAACAAATCAACTTTTGTAAAATTTAGGGTTAAAAAAGGTTTTTGATTTTTTTTTACGTTCATATAATTATTAATGTACTTCTTTAAGAGTTTGTGGTCTGCCAGGTCGGTAAAGTTCAATATTTGGCATGTTGTCTTTGTTTGTAAAATATCACTAGGTCTGGTCATCTGGCCGAAATTAGGTGATCTGTTTGTATTTTAAAAAACTTGAGAACTTTGTGGATCTCATTCTCCAAGATGGATTCCGATTTGTGCATACAACATTTGTTGAAGGGTTCAAAATTTCTATAACAATTCACATTGGATCACCTTTCCACACAGTGGTGTTTACTGTTAACCTCTTCATACGATAATTTGCTGCATTCTCTTAGTATATGATTGGTCGTTTCGTCTCTTTCACCATACAACCTTCATTTTCTATTTTATTGCGTTTTTCTACTTTTGATTTAATATAGTTTGTTATATGGTGTCTTTTTTGCTGCTATTAGAAGGGGTACAGTTTCTGTCTTACGGTTACTCTTTCTTAGACATGTTCAGTTTTCTAGTGTGAAATTTCGCTTGTTTTTCGCTTGAAATAACCGTTTATTATAATTATTATCATTATTTCTGCGTGTGTGTGGGCGTGTCGGCGTGCGGCCGAATATTATCATTATTTGCAGAATTATGAATCCTGATCAATATTTGATGACGATATCACAGCAGCAAAAAAACGTCAATATGATTTTAATTTCTCTCCCCACTTATTCTAGTGGACTAGTTAACCTACCTTGGAAGCAGCGTCTCATTTACGGAAAATGACATCAGCACGTGACTAGTTATCGAAAGCTATCGGTCATTTAGAAGTCAGACATTACCGATAAAATAAAACTCAATTGTTTCCAAGCAGCAGTCGTGTCAATTCTAGAATATGACTGCACCACATGGACGCTGACTAAGCGTATGGAGAAAAAGCTTGAAGGTAATTAAACAAGAATGATACGAGCTATATTTTAAAAAATCTTGGAAGCAATATGCCACAAAACAGCAGCTGTACGGCTACCAACCACGTACCTCAAAGACCATCCACATTAAACGAACAAGGTAAGTGGGACTCTGCTGGAGGAGCAAGAACGGAGCCACGATCGTCGTTTTACTTTGCACCCCTTCACACGGACATTTGAGTGTAGGACGACCACCTAGAACTTATCTGCAACTGCTCTATATGGACACAGGATTTAGCCTGGAAGGCCCGCCGGAAACGATGGATGATTGAGACACATGGCAAGAAAGATTTAGGGAAATCACTTCTAGCTACACAACATGATGATAACGATATGCACGTTATCATATTACCATAGTTATTGTAATCTATTCTTTTTTTGCATGCTGCTCAAGAAACTTCTATTTTGATATACGAGGATCATTAAAAAAGTTTCCAGATTTTTTTCGTATGGACACTTTTATTGATAGTACACACATGAAACTCTAGTCCCCTTCGAAGTAATCTCCTCCAGCTGCAATGTACTTGTTGTACCGTTCCAACAACTTTTGGAAGACCCAATGGAAGTCCTCTTGTGTGAGCGTATCAATGAGCTTCGTCACAGCCTCTTTCATCAACTCAATTGTCTCATAATAACAGCCTCTGAGCTTAGGGAATAACCAAAAGTCACGGAGAGCAAGGGAGGCTGAGGAACTGTCTTGATGCCCATTTTGGTCAAATAGTCTGTGACAAGGATGGAGTTGTGGACTGGTGCATTGTCCTGGTGGAAATGCCACTGACCCGATTTGAAGTGTGCTGGCCTCTTCCCTAGGAATCTCATCCTGAACTCACTTAAAGCTTCAACATAGTAAACCTAACCCTTTGACCAATCAACTCTGGTGTATTGACTTCCTTACTCCTCCCACACCTCTCATCATACCTCACTGACTGCCTGCCTTCCTTGAATCTCTTATGCCACTCAAAAACTGATGCTTAATTTATGCAAGAAGGTCCCAAAGCAGTTTGAAGCATTCCATACGTTTCTGTGGCATTTTTCCAAGTTTAAAACTGAATTTTATTGCGTATCGTTCTTCTAAAGAGTCCTCATGTCCAGACTGCATTTTTGAAATTCACCCACTATGACAATCAGGCTTCAGTAGGGTCTATTACAATTGCTGCTGTAGCTGTTCATTTGAACCTGAAATCATAAAAATTGGTCAGTCATCTCATAACATACATAGCAATAACCTACTGAATTTTCTAGAGTCTACGACAATTTTAGATGCCTGTACAAAAAAGTCTAGAAACTTATTGAATGCACTACGTAATTATATCGTATCTTTATATATAAAAAAGGGCCTTCGGTGAGTCTCTGTCGATTATTAGTTAATAACTTTGTGTCGCAGAGTTCTATTAAGTTATTGATCCCTGTCTATCCAGTGTGGTCTTTTTGCAAAAAGTCTGGAACACTTAGATGTTAATAATTTTGACAAATGATCTCCTACAAGAACTAATTGTAGATATTTGTGAATGGTTGCTGGATCTGATGCAGTGGAACAAATAGTGAAAACAGAAATCAACCCACTTGTAAGTGGTCTCAGACACTAACTTACAAGATTATAATTTACGATTGGAGCATCATGTAATTATCTACACGGGTAGAAAATGCCAGAAAAAAACTATTTCGAATCGAACACGTTAACATTGCGGAATCGTCTTAAATGATTGATTTAAATGGTATGCATTGAGGTCAGGGAATTGTATTTATTGTACATTTATATTCTCATTTTTTTGTATACTTTACCATTTGACTGAAATGAAATATTCTGTTTAACTTTCAAATTTCTAGCGTGCATTTGTTTAAAATTAGACAATTTGTTCTAAACAGTATTTCGGTATCCTGTGAATATCCGAGTTGACAGAATCTCCAGAGTGTTGAGAATCAAGAAACAGCAATATTATTTCAGGCGTTGGAAATTTTACCACAATTAGCCAATTGATGGCTAATAAGAATTCTTTTCTGCTGACGTTTAACTTTAGCCGTTGTCTTCGCTTATGAAAGTGGCACTGTTCTTGAAGAAGTTCGTCTCTTTATCTTTGAAGGGCAAACAAAGAGAATCCCACCAGGACAGCTATCTCGTTTTAACTATTGTAAGCTTCCTAAAACGCATAAATAATGGCTTTTTGTTGCCATTTATGATATTAGGCGAGAATATGCTTAACTTTTTAAACCAATTCTTTGACACTAAGAATTCTCATAAAATTAGTCCATAAATAAACTTTTTAATAAATTTAAAATATGAGGGAAGGAATGCCAGATTATTTAAATATATCAAATTTACGCAATTTAAAGAGTAAACGGTCCAAATTGAAACTGATTCTAAAAAGAAGTACAAGAGCTATTCCAAAGAAAACTGAATATTACATTCCACTGACTTGGTGTATTAGTTGTTTCCTAAGAGTTTTTTTTTATCGCAGGTTTGTATGATATAAAATATTCCTTTATAATATAGATAATTTGCACACAGATATACATCTTCATATATTTCTGTTAAAAAAATAATAATTCATATAAGATTATATGGTTTTCAGTAATTATTTCTACTTAGTAAAAATGACTGATTGACAAACAGGTATACGGAATATGTTTGAAAAGTAAGGCGACAGATGTCAAAAACAATGTATTTCAATTCCAAACCGCAAAATTTGTGGTTTCCCTTTCAAAGTTATCAGTCTTGTTTGTAATGCACTTTCCCTTCCTTCTCTGACATGCGGAAAGGATTCCCCGGGGATTCATTTCAGTTCCATCATTACGGCCCTCTTCATTGCCTCCAAGCTTTTACAATGGGTTCTGTTGATGATTCCCTTCAAATTGAGTCACTGCGAGAAATATCCGGCGAGCTGGGAGGTTTTTTTTCAGAATGGATATGTTCCTGTCGAACAATAACAACCGGATTCTCAGCACACATAATCCTTTCACTTTTCAGACATATTCAAATCTTAGGCGATAATCTTCAAAATACTGTCTTTTTTCAAGTCCAGTTGCTTTGCGATCTTTTGAACTTTCAACTGATAATCACCACACACCAGCTGTCTTACCCACGCAACGATGACATCTGTTCTGTTTGTTGAAGGCCTCGTGTTCCTTGGTTTATATTTCATTTCTACGTACCTCCTATTTGAAGCTCTTGTGCCACTTAAAATCCCGTGTGCGTAATACGGTGTTATATCAATACACTCACAGTAGAATTTGAAGTCCTTTTTAACGGAATTTCCTTCAAGGGCACCAAAACTTTCAGGTTAATTCGTTCCTCGGCGCATAACTGAATAATCTGGAAAAGTAGAGGTGTAAAAAGATGCACTTGAAAAAATACAATGAATTCAGGAAAGTAAGATTACTGTAATGTCCTCCTAAGAAAGCATGTTTGATGATAACACTGTCTGCTTATCCCTCTTTCACTTATAGCTCACTCAGCCCACCCATTCCCGTTACTTTTTAGACTGACATCGAATGGTTCCAAGTAACAAATAATAATAATAATAATAATAATAATAATAATAATAATAATAATAATAATAATAATAATAATAATAATAATAATTTCGAGGCCGAGCGGAGACCATCCAAATTACATTGAGAACGACCGGAATACTTCGAATGGTCCTAGAGATTTGAGGAGACTTGCTGTCACTCATACTCCAGCGAAAGACCATCAGGTAACTCTGATGTGAAAAACTCTCAAGGAGTAAATGATAATAATAATAATAATAATAATAATAATAATAATAATAATAATGATAATAATAATAATCCTTTGAAAATAATTATAGTTTCGAGTAACTATTCTTAATACAAGTAGTTTTTTTCTTTTTATATGACATCAAGTATTCTCATAAACGTGAATAATTTTCAAATATATCTATACGACATATGGATAGGACTCTATAATGTATTGCCACTTGGCATTAATGGGAGATAAAAGTAATAACAAAGAAGTGACACTCTAAAAATCCCTAGGTATCCGAACTGGAGCCTCCTCATCAAATGCAGTTTAGAGGCACTTCTTTTTTGGGGGAGGTCTACAAAGGATAGTGTAAGCCTATTCTAACTCGCGCCGATAGGGTGAAATAATCTTAGAAATTTTCTTACAAAGAAAGGTAGATGAAATTTTATAAAAGGGAATTAACTGTTGATATTTTTTCTTGCCTATTACTTGTCTTCATGACTTTGCTAATAGCTATTGTGTTTATTTACAAGTGTTCGTGTCCTCTACAAGGAACATATTAACGTTTTGCAGGGTTTCATAGTTGACATAAGCGTTCATGATCGATTGATTTTACTATGTTAATGCAATTAAATTGCTGTTATTTACCAGAGTCTAGTGGCAGCGATATGTACTCCGCAAATGTACATGGCCTTAATACCAAATGAACGCAAAATGTTATAACTGGTATTTAAATTTCGTTTGTCATTGACATTCACCATACTGTTATCCATTTTGCCACCCTCACCAAGAGGAGGACCAATATTTTTTAATTGCGTATCGGTAAAGATCATGAAAGATTTCCTTTACTGCTTTTTTCTCTCCCCATTCGAAAAAATGGAGCGAAATTGTCTCGAGCTGATTATTTGTCTTTTACTTTCGAGATATGAAATATAATCTAAGATTCGTTTTTGTTCAGGTTTGATTATCACTTAAAAGAATTTCTCAACGTAAATCTCATTGGTACTAAAGCTGAAATGAACATTAAGTAAAACTTTGGGTCCTAGTATTTAAAATTACTATGAATGGTGAGGGATAACTTCAAGTTGAAACAATGTACTTAGAATTTAATGGCCCAAATAGTTACCGTTTAGACATTAAACACTTTTAATCTCAATTAAATTTTACGCTCGTATTTGGAATATTCAAGATATGCTCCATCTTCCCATCTAAAATTATCCTATTTACCCAACCCCTCCGCTCGGGCAGGATATGACACAAGGTCAATTTTTAAACGGAGTTTAACAGGTTTTAATTCAGAGTTTTCCTTCTCCTAAATTAGTTGCCTCACCAAGGCTGAAGAACTTAGTCTGTCCTACTATTTCCCATAGCTGGAAGGAGAATAATTGGATTCATACCTTTCTCAAGGGTATTAGTGCTATGTGAAATGCAATCAGTCTCCTCCAGGATTTGAACTCGTGTCGCCGTGTTCATTTCCGAGGACGATAACCATTACACCACGGGCACCTCCAGTCCCACTTAAAATATAGACTTTACATAATATTTTCAGTTCTATTCATCCTTCTAATCCTCCTTACTAGACAAATATCTACTGGTTTGGGTTGATTTTACGTCTCGTCAGTTATTATTGTATAACCAAATCCAAATTCAGTCCTTTTTTTGGCAAGCAATTATTTTTAAATCTTTCAGAACCAAAGGGCTGCAGCCAAACTCTGCATATGATAGTGGTTTTTGTGGGGTGGAGCTGCTTACCCCATGCTCAACGGTTTGATAATTAGATTAATTACTTCTAAAATAGTTACCCCCACCAAGGTGAAAGACTTTATTCTTTTCTTTTATCTACCCATCTATGGAGGGAAAAAAGAAGTAAGATCTATGGCCTGTTTCAGTGAAATTAGCGTGAAGGGAAACGCGAAAATCTTCGTTTAGGATTTGAAATCTATTCATCGATTCCATTATGTTGATGATCGGCACCGCAACGCTTCTCCACCGTTCAAATAAAATAATCCCGGAGAATATCAACTCAAAATATCACAATGTTAAACTTAGCAAATTGCCATGAATAGAACAGAAAGGATTTTTATTTTCATATTATGTTATTTGCGAATTTGGCAACAACGAATGTCAACAGGTAAAGGCCCATGTTTTGAAAGAAAATCATTGTAGTCTTTTTCCATCCTGCTTTTTACTTCTTGGTTTCTGTTGTACTGAGATAAGTTAAGTGAATATTTCAAAGTGAGTTAAATATTAAATCAATTCCAAAAATCAAATTGCAAACCGAGTTTTAGTGCGAACGATATAATAATGAATAATACCTAATACTTTTTTGATTAAGTTTTCTCTGTGAATACGAAAGCAGTACAATATTTAGTTCAGAAAGGTAGCTTTTTATGTAAAAACATAATTAAAATGCATTATGGGTAATAATGTATGCCTTTTAGAAACGAAGATACCAGGATAAGATAGACACTTAAAAGAACAGTTCTACAAATTTGAACAGGTGTAATAGCTTAACAATCACTTGACCTATCAGTAAAATAAAAAGCATTCTTTTGTTATCTTAACAAAATTAGTTAGTTTATCAAAATACCACACAAAGAATTATAGATTTATAAGAAATTTCAAAATCACTTTAAAAGAAAACATCATAAACACAAGCAGAAGAATTAACAAATAAAAATATGTCAAGAAGAGAAGCTTACATTTAATTGACTTTATTTTTAAATTTATCTACTTTTTTAAAAACTCAAAATAAATGTTTAAGGCCATCACATTCCGTTAAATAAAGTAAAAGGTAATGCAGCAGGAAAATCGTCAGGATAAATGGTTGATCCTAAAAGTTTCATTTATTCTAATGTCCAATGCTGTGTCGACCTTAAGACAGATTTGATTAATGAGGAAGCGACTCATTTAGGATCTCGATCAGAACACTTTGAGTTTATATCATCAAAAACGATTTTCATTTATTCGCCTCGAGAGAACGACATTCACCTTTTGAAAAATCAATCCGAGATTTCACATGAATGTCATTAGTTAGATTCAGTCAACTCCTAACTTTATTTCATTAATAACATTGTCATCTTCAGTGGGAACACACACACACACACACACACACACACACACACACACACACACACACACACATATATATATATATATATATATATATATATATATATATATATATATAAAATGCATCAAGGAAATGCATTTACATTGCAAAGGAAGAAAGGATTTTATGTGTTAACTAACATTGCTAAAAGGCACGTCAAAAAATTATGAATCATTCTAGTTGGATTGATCTAACGATCGATTGAAAAATATATAAATGCAAACTATTTTTTAATATAAAAATGTATTTGCAATAATAAATTACATATTTTTTATAATCTTATATACCTTTTAAATATATATATATATATATATATATATATATATATATATATATATATATATATATATATATATATATTTCAAATTAATATTTTTCATCATTTTCTGTATATTATTTTATTTATATTTATATTATTAGGATTATATAATTATCACATTTAATTATATATGAGTATATTTTATGTTAATATTGTACTAGATATGACAGATATGAATATATATTTATTTACATGTGTGTTATCATCTCACTTTGTGTGTCGGTCTTTCTTTCCGTCTCTCTCTCTCTCTCTCTCTCTCTCTCTATATATATATATATATATATATATATATATATATATGTATATATATATGTGTGTGTGTGTGTTTGTGTGTGATCCTGTTGGTTGATTGGCTGCTTGCTTTCACATGTCGATCTATGTTGATTTATTTAATGCCTAATCAGTCTCTTTTGAAAGAGATTGCTTAGATTCAAGTGATTAATTATAATAACTTGTAAAACATTAAGACTTCAATCAAATATTCAAGAAATTTCCATAGTTGCATGATTTTAACTATTCCTTTCTGAAACTAATGATTTCCAAGGAAATCCATTTAAACATAGATTGGACCCAGAGAATTTAGACTAATCTAGGCCAGGGTGGATGTAGTGCCGCGACCTGCCCATAAACGTAAACAGATCGGATTACTAAGCCCTTTTTACGACCTTGACATCCCGTTACAGTAAAAAAAGGGATAAATTAAAATTATCAATATTTACGAAACACTTCGGCCGGAAATAACTTTATAAAAATGGAATTAATAGTCGTCGCTAGCTAAAAGTTAAAGAAGTACTTTATTTCTACACCCATTTTTATAAAAGAATTTCCAATTCACGTGGCTGGGCTGTGTGTCATAGCACCTTCTTAATGTCAACAAGCCTTTTTCAACGGTCGGTGGCGCGTTCTTCCCGAAGAAAAAATACCCCGGAGCCTGTTTTGGACTGGTGGGAGGCAGCGACAAATATCGACACGTTCTTTGCGGAGAACACCCCGGAGCCTGTTCTGGACTTTTTGGGTCTTTTTGACTCCTAGTTACGACTTGGCTACCCTCGGGTGGGCGAGCTGCAGTTTTGTTTCCTTTGTAACCCACGTATGACACTAGACCTCGCGCCTAGCTTAAGCCGTAAACTAGCATACGTGCCCGGACCAACAATTGGGTTTGTGAAACTGCTTGCCTCATCAGGCTCACATAGCACCAAGTGAGCCGATGAGCAGCATAGACCAGCAGAGTTCGAGTCTCGGCTCGTTTCCGACCTCCCCCACCCCTTTATCCCCACTTTAATCGGCCTTCGGGCTTTCGACCTTGTGTCAAGTCGTGTCTGGTGGGCGGCAGCGACAAATATCGGCACGTTCTTTGCGGAGCTCATACGAGGTGGGAATCATACGTTATTCGTGGTTGCATTCACCTCACTGCCACTTCTAGTGGGAGATTTAACACTTCCTTTTTTTCTACAAATCGCCTTGCTACTAGGCTGAACCCCACTTCTAGTGGTAGATTCACTCTCCTTTTTTGCATTGATATGCACTGAAGGCTCCGCTCGTCCGTTCGGCCGCGCAGCGCTAAAGGCAAGGGTTAGCCTTAAACAACCACTTCGCTACCTGTGCAGCGCTAAGATCACGCCAATCTTAGGCGCGGCCTCCTGGCCTGCTCGCTTGATAGTGCAGAGTTTTGGCGCGAAAAGCGTTAGCTATCGTTCGATACGCCCGCACAGTTTTGGCGCGAAAAGCCTTAGCTACCGAACAGCTTTGGCGCGAAACAGCCTTAGCTATCATCCGATCCGCCCGCACAGCTTTGGCGCGAAAAGCCTTAGCTACCGCACAGTTTTGACGCGAAACAGCTCAGCTACCGTCCGACACGTGTGCACAGCTTTGGCGCGAAACAGCCTCAGCTACCGTCCAATACGTCTGTATAGTTTTGGCACGGTAAAGTCATAGCTACCGCTCGATAAGTCCGCAGGGTTTTGGTACGACAAAGCCATAGCTACTCTCTCGATACACCCGCTCAGCTTTGACTCGGCAAAGCAATAACCATCGTCTCCAAGACGTCCCCACAGCTAGGGGCACGACAAAGCCCTAGCTTTACCAGTTCACTAACTCGACCTTGTATATGCTAAGGCCTGGCAAACCTTAGCCGCCATCTTCCCGTCCGTTCACTCGGTCCGCAGTACTTAGACGTGATTAAGTCTTAGCAACCACGCTCGCTCGAACTGTACGCTACCAAGATGCCAACACCGACTTCGACTACGACGCTCTTACAATGCAGTATCCAATCCACATACGACACGCCGTACAGGCAGCCTATCATTGCAGCATTTAGCCTACGAACGACTCGCAATACAGACTAGCAACTACTTCGACACACCTCCAGTTAACCCAACGTACTGTCAAAACCGGGACGTCGATTCACCGATCTCGACCAACCTCAGCTTTCCGCAGCGATCGTCCAGCTGCATTCCACGACTCGACTGATCTCAGCTTCCTGCAACGATCATCCAACCACACCTACGACTCGAATATACCAGTTATCGACATCGCCTATCTAGCTGGAGATCGAATACTACTACCACGTCTGTAATTATTGACAATAAATTGTCCTCCTTGTTGTATTTGTTCCCTTGCCTCTTTGTCCCCTACATTTTCTTTGGTTGTCACTACTCGCACGCATTAAACTTAAATTCATTTTCGGGATCGACGCGCTTATCGGCTCCGCAACAGTAGCAGTAAAAGAAACGACGTTGGATCTCTTTATTCCTAAGAGATTAAGTAATGGAACCTCACCATCGGATATATTTTAATGTGAAGCCCAGGACACTATGATTCTATAATTATTAATTAGCACATATACATTTATGCATTCAAAGGCATACATAGGCATAGACACAAAAACACACATTCGCAGACATAGCCACTCACGCATGCGCACAAACACACGTGCGTACACGCACTTATATATATATATATATATATATATATATATATATAATCATGTCGTGCAGCGAGCACGGATATCCCTGACCCTCTCTCGCCACTTCTCCCTATCGTTCATCGCCTCTGGCAGGTCTTCTGGGCTACATCTTCAGGGTTGCTTTTGCTCGGCTATATGTGGGGGTCCATAGGAGTACATAACTTAGGAGCTCGTCCCTGCTTCTCCAGCAGTGTGCTGCATTACTGGTTCGTCTAACTTGGATAGTTTTCGTGATGGGAGGCAGGTGGCCGTATAGTTAGTGCTTTGTAGGGTGTTGCCGCCAGGACTTGTTTGATATTGCTCGCAACATACTTGTGTAATATCCGTCTAGCTTCTCCAGCCGTTTTGGTAGCGTCCAAGTAGTGCATCCATACCACAGTATTGACACGACCGTTGTCTGGATGAAACTGCGTTTCATTTTATCGATCAGGTTTGATTTCCATATGATTGATAGTTTATCGATAGCTGTCCATGCCTTCGTTAGCCGCGTGTCGATGTCTTTGATTATTAGAAGCAACATGCTTATTTTATAAATGATTAAAATATCAATTTGTTCTGAACACAGTTTAGACATTGCCTGAAGCCATTAAAGTAAATCTGCATTTATACAACCCTGTAACTCTGCGTTTTCTGTTTTCTCACTCATCTGACTTTGAAAGTTTTTTTCTTCTCAAGTGGTACACTAAATTACTGCTTCCGCTGTTATTAAATACATTTAAAAAAAAGACTGTTCGACTGTGAATGTAATGACCCATATTATTAACACGAAACAAGCGACTTCTATTAATGTATACAATTCCCCCCAGATTTCAAGAAGATAGATACTTATGTAGATTGCGAGAAAGACAGAAATGAACAAAATCCAATAAATTGAATCCCATTTAAATATATACATGCATAAAACCATCATGACTTTGTTATTGACCGAGTTTCCGTACAAGCAGAAAGTCACCGTTGTTTAGCCACCCCCTGGGCATTTAAAAAACTGTCCTTTTACTAGATGTTTAAAAGATAGATCAATTTGTGATACAGAAGTTGTTTCAGAAAAAAAATGACATGGTTAAGTAATCTTTTAACTTGCCCAATTCTTGATATTGGATTTTAACAGCATGAAAATAAACAACTCAAAATTGTGTCTTATTCTTGAACACATTTTCTTTTCCATTGAACTAAACGTTAAAGTAAAATGCCCAATTATTTCCAAAAATCTGTTAAAATCTGAGAACATTTGAATGAGAATTATTATGTTATTAGATACATAGTAACACCATTCGTAAACACACTCTACAATTATCTTTCAACTATGACCTTTTTCTACACCATGTTAGACGTAAAGAATATCCTTATTTATTTTTTGAAATGAAATCTACTCGAACATAATACAGTGAATCAAACAATGTCATATATTGTTTAATAAACTTAGGAATTGCTCATTGAATATTGTGAATTTGTTGATCATCTCTAGATACAAAGTAAATCTTAGAATGATCTCATGTCGAAATAAACTGTAATTATCTGGGTTTAAGCATCAGGTTTAGCCCTGTCATTGAGTATTTAGCGTTGGAGAAGTAGACCTTAACAGATGCATGTCCTTTGTGTCTATATCATGAAATCATTTTTTTGCATTCAGGACACGTGGTGAGATAAGGGCGAAGTACCGGCTAGCAGCTCAGGACATTAGTCACTTCTGCTTCCCTCTGTTTCTGTCCCTGTCTATAAGGTGTGTCCTTGGGAGATCAAATTATTCTGACAGTATACACCTTCTACTACTTCGGCTCTAAAAAATACAAATAATGATAAACACAGACACAGAAAAATTGTTAAATCAGTGATGTGAATTTATAGCTAGATGTAGACATAGGAATAAATTCAAACTATAGACAAATATCATAGATAATGTTTAATTAACCAAAAATATTGGATTGATTTAAGATTTGAGATGAAATGAATAAAATAAAAAAATGGAAAGACACCATGTGATGTGAACGTACGTTTCAATGGAAAGGTAACTGAATTAATAGGCACGAATATAAATTTTGAATTTAAAGTTTTAACTTTAAATTTTGAATTTAATTTAAGATAAGTATTACTGTAATCTTTAGGTAAGGTTATTAAGAAATGTTGTAATTCGCTAAATTATCATCAACTCTAGAGATTTACGCTGAAATGTATTTAGAATTTAAAAATTAAAAAAAAACAACAATTTGAGTTTTGAATATAAGTCTAGTTACATTATTGTAATTCCAACCGGTAATAAAAAAGAAAAACCGAAAGTGGGTAATTGGGGAGGATAATCTTCACCTCTCTTCCACCTCATTCCACCTTCCCTCCTGTGTCTATTCTGACTAATTATTTTATCCATTAGATCTGAAGGAGTCCAGTTATATTTGGTGTTATTGATTTAGATCAATACCCATAAAAGGATGGAAATAAATTCATAATCCTAATGTGACCGGTTTTTGTTTTTCTTAAAGGTATATATATATATATATATATATGTGTGTGTGTGTGTATGTGTGTGTGTGTGTGTGTGTGTGTGTAGTTAGGCTGCAGTATTTCATTTAAACATGTTTGATTATATTATAAAGACACATTTTGTCTATATAATGTTATTAAAATCCTTTCAAGTTTCCTGATAAGTCTCTTGGTTTCAGGTTGGAATTGGTGGATGAATTTATCAAAATTGTCTCTAAGTCTTTCGGACCTTTGATAGTGCATTATCAGGGGTTGCTTGCACGTATAAAGTGTGTCTTTTGAAAAGTTTTTGAAATAAACTTTTTGTTTTTTTCTAACTACAAAATTACGTAAACGCCGAGTCTGATAAAACAGAGATGCTGATGAATTTAAAAATCAGAAGACTATCAAAGGAACTAGAATATTATCAAGAAATATAGAATATTAAAAAAAAAAAAACTAAATTTCGGAAAAGTCTGGTTGAAAACACCAATATAATAGCACAAGAAATTAATAAGCTACGACTACAAATCCTAGAAGTCCTACATATACAAACAAAAAAACAAAAACAAAAACAGAATCAATAGAATTGATTTTGAAAATATCGACGATTTTTGGAAATGCCCTTATTTATTTTTTTTTCGTCATTGACGAATTATTTTGGATTATATTAATTTAAATAAAAATTGTCTTAATTTGCTTCAGTTTTTACGAACAACGTCCCATATGAACGAATTCATGATCTTATAGAAAGTACTACTAATTAGAAGTTCAACGGCTATATTCTTCCTAACAGTTCAGGAGTCAAAATTACTAGATTAAAAATAGATTGCATAACTAAACAAAGAACTCTTTATTCTTCTACCGTCCTGTCTGGGTCGGAAGGCATATAATACGCTGACTGTATGTTCTACAGAGGATTAAGATCCACTCTCAATTGGGGTGAAGTGGGTTTAACATTAAACTTCAGTTGCTGGTTAGGCTCCAGTTCTTGATTTCTTGGGAACAGAGAGAATCATTTAATTGCTATGACACCCAATTCCACACTAATCTGAAGTAGCAGAAAATTTAAGGGTCCCATCTCTGGGTCAAATAAATCTGTTCAATATTTTTTTTCCTTTTTCGATAGAACCGTAAGAAAAACTATTAGATAAAAATGTAAATGTATATGTATAACGACTGCGATTCTCTAAGTTTTCGGTATAAAATACTTTAGATGTGTTGATATGCCATTAAAATCAATCAATCAATTTTCACTTCCTGTAATGCTTATGAATATTTCAAAAAATCGGTAAAACAATACAGGGTGTTTACTTGTTCGTTTCTTACAATATGTTTGATATTCCAAGCACCATGCTCAGTACATGTCACCACGTTGTATTTCTTAATGAAATAAGTTACTCAACAAATCCCGTCTTCTATCCAATAAGATGTGACAGGTTGTATCGGGTCATGTGGTTATTTCAAAATCAATCTCTGATCTGGCCTTCTATCTAACACCCACAGATTTTTTTCCATGATGAAATGCCAACAGTTGTTCTCTCTTTATGTGGAAGGAAAATGGATTTACGCCTTACCGTTAACTAATTTTTATCGTTTTAAAGCATCAAAATATTGTGTTCTTTTCACAAAATGCAATGAAATATCAGGGCATTTTAACTAAAAAATGAAAATACAAATGTTTTCTAAAAATCTCCAGATGAGGTAAAAAGTCCGATATTCAGACTTATCGATACAAGCTCATGTGCAAAATCAGGTAAGTGAAACTCAAAGTTGTGATTTATTTTTATTGTTCTGTTTTATCTAACTGTTAGAACACACACACACACACACACACACACACACACACACACACACACACACACACACACACACAGATATATATATATATATATATATAATGTGAGGTAAGAGTAGAACTGTATATCAATCTAAACTGATATGATTAGGAATTATTTTGTTGGAAACATAGGCCTTTAAAACTATGTGGAGAAAGCGTATTAATGTGAATTGTGTTCAAAATGTTCCCCTCGTTATTTGAATTCCGTTCTTCCATTTCATTTTACGCACCGTTAGACCACCGTGCCTTCATATTTTATACAAAGTCTTTTAAATTATAACCAATTTGAAAAATATTTCTAGACGTGATTTTTGAAAGCAATTAAAAGCAAAATAATTCCATGCCGTAAATTGAGAATATTAATAATCTCATTTACATTTTTGCTGGAAAATTAAAATAATCTCAATTCAAGATTGAAGGAAAAAAACAAAAAAAAAATGCCCTCTACAATAATTCTGCTTAGACGAATCAATGAACACTTTAGTTTGTAGAACTTGCAACGTTGCGTTTCCCCCATCTCTCTCTCTCTCTCTCTCTCTCTCTCTCATACACATATATACACTTACAAAACAAATTTGTTTCATCAAAGAATCTGATATTGTTTGTTCTTTTTTTTTCTCTTACGTCGTTATTTGTTAAATAGATAAACTCAGTAATTTAAACAGAGGATTAAATCCATTTAAGATAAGTTTACCGAAATATTTACACCAGAATAATTGCGCAAAGATAAAAACTAAATCAATACATATTAATATGCTATCTGAAGTATTTTAAAACACTGCATTATTGATTCAATGATTACATAATATATTATATGTTTATAATATTATTGCTCTAGGCGTTAAAAACATGACGCGAATATTTGCAAAATTATATACACATTATAAGATCTACCCCCAAAAAGGCATTGAGTGTTTGCAAAAAAATACATCCCCAGCAACAATGTTCTATAGCTACGATTACAGTTCATCAAAAACAATGTCTACAATTATCTATATTATATTTTACATCAGAAAAGCAAATTAAATTAAGGATCTTTATATTAACGTTAACTTTAACCTTAATTAAAAGCCTATAAATGTCTTAATCTATTAAATTTTATGGGTAAATTATTGTTGTTATAGGAATTTATAGATGTGTGGTATTCAGTGAGACTACTACTAGCTTTTTCCTATAATATATTAGTCTATTTAAAAGTAAAATAACACAGAATATTTCGGTAAGAAAATTCAAGTCCATTTAGACTACAGTGACATAAATGTTATATACATATATAGTACACACAATTAAGAAGCGTGACATACATAGTAGACCTAGTTAAGAAACGTTGCATACTATCCCAAAAAATGTACATAAGCTATAACACAGAACCAACAGGCTGATAGCAGCGTTTAAAAACTTACATTTTTTCTGGTGTAGGGAAATGGTCCAGAAAGGATAATTTGCACGCATGTGCAGCTCGAAAAAGAGACGAGAGAAATTGGTCCTCTTCGTCAGGTGTCTGGCACCAATAAATTATAGAACTCATTTTTCAAAATGTCACACGACCATTGGTCACGTGATTCTCGGAAGTTCCACTTTTACATCCCAAAAAGAGACACCACTATGTTTAGTTCCCCAACATTGTATAGGATTATCTACCTCCTGTAGACTATAAAAGAATGGTTGTATCCATCTTACTAATTAGCTGTCAGACTCACTGAGTGGAAGACGCTAGCATTCAGGCGCGCCAAGACTGTCTAATCTTGAGGCTCAGACGGCCGTTAGGGTTAGGTTTATCGCCTGACGCCTGATGCAACACTTTAAGGGGAATGCCGACGGCGCTGAGGCATTTTTGAAAATGCCGAACATGTCAGGCCTACGGTTATGCACTTGGAACCACCTAAAAAGATCTTGTGCCACACTCGCCCGGTCGGTAGGGCGTACGACAAATACTGAGTTAGTATGTATATGAATTCCTTATCGAATAAATATACTGTATTTGATGTTTCCTCTTATTCACTATTACTATATATCTCTTGCTTTCTTTTTGCGAAAATAATTTGCTGCCTTTACCACGACATTAGAATTATATAAGTAGATTATTTTCGATGAATCATAACAATAGATTAATTTTAATTGATTAATTCACCAAGTTATTTTAAGATATGCATTAAAAACTTTATATTACTTTTACACATTATACTTTACATTAAAGTATTCACGTCCTGTCGCCGGGGCTAGGAAGAAACAGTGCGAATCACTTAAAAAATGAAAGTATCCAATGTATGAGACAATACTACATCTGATGGTGCGACACCAGTTCTAGAGATAAAGGGCTTAGAATAAACTGTATGAATCCCCTAAATATGAGGTGTGAGGAGCATGAGACAATACATCTGATGGTGTGACACTGGTTCTAGAGTTTAAGGGCTTAGAATAAGCCATTTGAATTCCCTTAAAATGAGGTGCCTCGTGTATGAGCCTAACGGCATCTGATGGTGAGACACATGTCCTAGAGTTCTTGGGCTAAGAATAAACTGTGTGAATCCTCTGAACAAATGAGATACCTAAAGTATTGGTCTTTACTGTATCTAGTGGTGAGGTACTAGTTCCGCAGTACCCCTTTATTGTCTTAATTGGTAAATTAATCAATCTATAATAATCAGGTAACTAGTTTTCAAAAGGTGTTCGTTGGGCGTTTCCAAGTGATTCAGAATAAAAACGACTATTTGTTTTTGCCTAACCCAAATCATCCACTTGGCCAGAACTTAAATGCATAAGTCGCAGTGTTATTAGATAAAACATTAAAAATAAATACGCCTAATAGTCCCGAAAATACATCACTTCTAATACACAAAAATGTATAAAAAGTTGTTTTTTTTTTATTTTGTTTAGTCCAAACACTCAAGTAAATATTTTAGTTAAAAGTAAAATATTGACATTTGTTTAAAAACATTTCTTACGTAGATAGGCACGAATTAGAAGTTTTCTCTTGAGTTTACTATAAATAAATTTCCACGACTTCCAATAACTTAGATTCCCCATGTTTTATTATTTGATCACCCCAAAGGGAATGGGCTGGATGATTCTAAAACTTTTCCTTCATTCATTTCCTCTCTCCACCCATAATAAAATCCACACCAAATCGTGACTTTTATATCGCGTCACATAAAAATCAGAGCTATATTTAGCGCTTGGTAGATTGCTAAAAGTAACTTGTACATTTTACTGCTAACTGTAAGATCTCAATTCAAGTTCTGCACCCAGGCCTTTACCTGATTCGATACATTTGCTTGCAGACCTAAGGAAATATTTATAAAAATCTGTCCCCTTCCTCATTATAAATTGGTGACTTGAGTTCTAACACAGGACTGGGTGGATAACGTCTCACTTTACGCTAATGATCTTCCAAAATGTTTTAATTTATAATTTTCTTATCTCAGGTATGGGTAAATAATAGGGCATGCGAGGCTCTTTAACGTCGATAAGGCAACCACGTTAGGCGAAAGAAGGCTCAGCCCAAACTATCTTTACTTTGCTTAAAAAATTGGCTTTGTTTAAATCTTGCTTTTACCAGAGGGATTTAAGAAATGCATACATTATTTACTCCTTTACAGTTTCTCTCATCAGTGTTAGCTGTTTGTTTTTTCACTGGAGTTTGAGTGACAGCAAGTCTCCTCTAGTCTCCAGGTCTCGTCTCAGGATTCTGGCCGTTCTCAGTAATGCTAGCGTTGAGATAGTCTCTACCCGTTTGCCACCTTCCAAGTCCTCCAGGCCTTTCAATAATCCTTTAGTTATTATGCCAAAAGTACAAATCACTATTGGTACAATCGTCACTTTCTTGTTCCACAGGTTTTTCAATTCTCTAGCAAGGTCGAGGTACTTATCCCTCTTTTCACATTCCTTCATATTTATTCTGTGGTCCACCGGGACAGCACAGTCGACAATTTTGCAATTTCTCTTTTTTTGTGGATGATTTAAAATAATAAAAAAAACCCTCCCCAACCAAACATGACTGACTTAAAAATTAAAGCAAGAAATAATTTAAGGAAAAGTAAAATCAAAGGAAAAAAAGATGAATGACCGAACCCTCCCCACTCCGAAAAAATAGGCTTTGAATGGAATATTCTCGAAGTAACACGTGCTAAGGAATTGTTGAAATGTATCTGAATGACCACAGTAGTTAAAAAACATTGGTGAGGTCAGAGGAAACATATCTATTGCTGTAAATGTCAACTCAAAGGTAAATTTTGGTTATTCTCTATTTAAATCACTGATTTTTGCGTCTCGTAAAAATCGTTTGATTAAAATTTGAATTTAAATGAAGACTTGCTAACTAATGACCAATGTTTATTCCAGGTGAATATTTTTGAGAAGACAAATTAGATTTGTTTTAAATTTAGCGCCCTAGCTCCGTGACTAGTGTAATTTTTAATTATTGGAAAATGTGTAGATGAAAGGGAATTCCACCCCCCTCCAATAACCTTCCCCAACCGAACATATATAGCCCCCTCTCATAATCTCCATCACATGTGACTCTTCTTTAACGGGAAAATCTGTATCCGATTGGGATTGAAGACATACTATGTTTCCATTCTCATATTAGTTCAGTATCACAAACTAAATTTAAAATAGTACTAGCTCAGTAGGAAATTGACCATCGGGCAACAGGAAACGGGAAGTTCACACGGGAATGATATCTTATGAAATAAGAATAAGTAATTGGACTTTAACTAAGTTAAAACTTGTTTTTTTTTGTTTTTTTTGGGGGGGTGACCCGCTGTCAATGTACAGTATACATGACTGTCTTCGGTCACGTCTGTGTCAGGTGCGCAGATTTTAAACAACCGCTGGGTCTGGTATAGCCACAATATACTACCCATGAGAAAAATGTCAAATTCATATTTTACACAACGTGGGACCCAGGACTCGGACTTGGGTGTCATGATCGGCAGGTGTTCTCTTGATAGCCAACATGGGAGACCCGGTGGTCATCCTGCGAATGTTGGCTGTTCTCTTTTCAGGTACACGAATAACGACTCGACAAACCTCACCAACCAGAGACCCAAACGGAAAACATGGACTAGGGAAGACAACCAACTTGCACTACACTGCAATTTCAAGAGTAACCCTACACAAAGAGGATACAGAAAAAGAATGATGGAGATATGGCAAGAACTTTCTATTTTTCAGACAACTAGTCAGAGACTCGCTGATCAAGTTAGAACGATATTGAAGAAAGGTTGGTTTTCAGAACTCGAAATAATTGAAATACACCAAAAAATAAATGATCAAGAAAGGAGAAATACATTACCTGACACACCAAATATCAACAAACAAAAACAGCCCATCCAAAATGAACCAACTTCGGAAAATGGAAACCCCACCCAACAAAACACTACCCAACAAAACAACCAAATACTAACACAAGAACAAAAGTTAATTTTAAAAAAATTAAAGAGAATCTTAAACAGTGAAAAAACTACCTTACCATCGTTAAGAAACATTTAATGGAGAATAGTTAAGGCAGAGACGAATAAAGGGAATCAAGTACTGACATATATACCAACAAATAACGTAACAGATTTAAATGAACTAATTTATGCTGGAGCAAAATTAGTTTGCGAAATCATTGGGATCCCCTCAAAAACACGAAAGCAAAGTCAAAACCAGGATTGGAATTTCAACTAGAAACTCGGATAAAAAACCTACGAAAACAAATGAAAGTGGTAAAACAAAAGAAAAACACTGAAATAAGTAGGAAAGAGAATACAACACAGGAAAAACGTACGATACAACTTGAGGAAATACACCAGAAAGTACTAGTAAAAGCAGGAAGCTTAAAGAGATATCGACAAAGGGTAAAACAATACAGACAAAATAGGACATTCCAGAACAATGAAAGGAAATTCTATCAACAACTGGGAGGGGATAACAATAAAACACATCAACAGCCGAATGCGAAAGTAACAGAACGATTTTGAACTAAAGTATGGCAACCAAAACATAATGAAAAGGCTGAATGGATAAAACATATCACAAAAGAACTAGAACAACTTGAAGAAGGCTCGAAAGCTGAAATACACACTGATTTACTCAGAACGACACTTAAAAAGCTATCAAACTGGAAAACGCCAGGCCATTATGGAATACATGGTTTCTGGTTCAAGAAGTTCACCTCAATTCACGACAGACTAGTATTAGAAATGAACAAATGCCTTCAACCAGAGCACGTACCCGATTGGATGACTAAAGGAAGGACCACATTGATACAAAAAAAGACCCAAACAAAGGAACCGTCCCCAACAATTACAGACCCATAACTTGCCTACCAATGATGTGGAAAATATTAACAGCACAGATAAGGGAAGAGATTTACCACTCTCTAACAAGCCGAGGATTGTTCCCTGACGAACAGAAAGGATGCTGCAAAGGATCAAGAGGCACAGCAGAATTACTCTACATAGATAAACACATCCTAGATGAGAGTAAGACAAGACGGAAAAGTCTAGCTATTGCCTGGATTGACTACAAGAAGGCATATGATATGGCTCCGCATAGCTGGATAATAAACAGCCTAAAAATGTACAAAATATCAGACGAAATCATAAACTTCATCGACAAAACTATGAAAACCTGGAGAGTCGAACTGACAGCAGGAGGAAGAAAATTAGCTGAAACAAAGATCCAGAGAGGGTTCTTCCAAGGAGATTCTCTATCACCCTAACTATTCATAATTGCCATGATGCCACTTAACCACATACTCAAAAAATGCACAGCCGGATACAAACTTGGTAGATCACAGGAAAAGGTTAATCATTTAATGTACATGAACGACATCAAACTTTTTGCAAAAAATGAAAAACAATTGGAAACCCTAATACACACAGTTAGAATATACAGCCGGGACATAGGAATGGAATTTGGTATAGAAAAATGAGCAATGCTTGTAATGAAAAGTGGCAAACGACATCTAACTGATGGAATAGAACTACCAAACAAGGATAAGATAAAATCACTCGCAGAAAACAAAACCTTCAAATACTTGGGCATCTTGGAGGCTGACACCATCAAACAAGCAGAAATGCAAGAAAATACAGAAAGAATACATCAGAAGAACCAGAAAACTACTCGAGACAAAACTCAATAGCAAAAACCTCATCAAAGGAATAAATACTTGGGCTGTACTTCTCGTTAGATATTCCGGGCCCTTTCTCAAGTGGACCAGAGACGAACTAAAACAAATGAACCAAAGGACAAGAAAATTAATGACAATGCATTAGACATTGCATCCCAGAGACGACGTTGACAGGCTATATGTATCTAGAAAAGAGGGAGGAAGAGGACTTGCTAGCATTGAAGACAGCGTTGACACATCCATACATCGACTCGAAAACTATATACAAAAACACGAAGCAGGACTCAATATAGCCACCAGACATGAAACTAAGAACACGATGAACAACAGAATGACACTAACTAGGAAACAAAAATGGGAAGGAAAACAACTTTATGGGCGCTTCAAACGACAAATAAACAATATCTCACACGACAAAACTTGGACATGGCTAAAAAAAGGAAACTTTAAGAGAGAAACAGAATCTCTCCTAATAGCAGCAGAAGACAACGCCATAAGAACGAATCGTATCAAAACGAGAATAGATAAGACGCAACAAAATAGCAAATGCAGGCTATGTGGTGACAGAGACGAAACCATCAATCATATGATAAGCGAATGCAGCAAATTAGCACAGCGGGAATATAAGGCGAGACACGACTGGGTCGGTAAGGTGATTCACTAGGAAATGTGTAAGAAATTTAAACTCGACCATACTAACAAATGGTATATACACAACCCAGCACCTGTCCTAGGAAATGACTCGCATAAACTCCTATGGGACTTTGATATACAAACGGATCACCTAATCCCGGCCAGGAGACCAGACTTAATAATAATCAACAAAAAAAAGAGAACTTGCAAAAGAGTCGACTTTGCTGTCCCGGCAGACTACATGATAAAACAGAAAGAAAGTGAAAAGAAGGATAAATACCTCGACCTTGCTAGGGAACTGAAAAAACTGTGGAACATGCAGGTGAAAATTATACCAATTGTAATAGGTGCGTTTGGAACAGTAACTTAGGGATTACTAAAGGGACTAGAGGACTTGGAGGTTGGCGGACGACTCGAGACCATCCAAACGACAGTATTGTTAAGAACTGCCAGAATACTAAGAAGAGTCCTGGAGACTTGAGGAGACTTGCTGTCGCTCCGACTTCTGTAAAAAAAACCATCGGCCTTTGCTGATGTGAAAAGCTCTAATGAGTGAATAATACTATTATTATTATTATTATTATTATTATTATTATTATTATTATTATTATTATTATTTATTTATTTATTTATTTATCTATCTATCTCTTTATCTTATTTTATTTTATTTTATTTATTTATTTTTTGCAAAGTGTGATTCATAACAACGTTTCTTTGGCTGCGAGATCAGAATTTTAATTTTTTTTTAATTTCAGAAAACTCAAAGTTATGAAGTTGATAGTATTATTCATTCAAAGTTGATAGTATTATTCATTCAAAAAAAAAAATTTTGTAAAAGTCTCTTATCGGAAGAATCTCAGTTATATCATTCTGTGGATCTGCTTCAGTGATATGCATCTGATACCTATGCAATAAATAAAAGAAAGACGAAGACGTGTGTTAGCGAATGAAAATGATAGTTGAGGAAGGAAGAAATTGTGAAACTGAATGGTAATGAACAAGGAAATATATGATAGAACTATCAAGAAACCAATTTATTTATCCACGTATGCAAGTGTGTATGTATCTATCAATCGCAATATGTTTGAATCTATCAATCAATCTTTCTATCGTATGGGTACCTAAGCTAGATTTGCAAACTATGGTAAGTTAGGTTCCCACTGGGCACCCCATATATTTGATATTGTGGTACATCTAAGCTAAGTTTAGTCAATTATAATGTCTATATCATGTACATTTCTATGGAGCTAAGAATACGCTGACTATATCCGTTGCTAAGTAAGACCAACACAAAAACAGTAAGTCCTGCATATGACACTAACTTGTATCGCAAGATGATGTTAGATTTCTCAAGACCAGAGGACGTTAGAGTTCTATTTCATTATCATTACTCCCAGGTCCTATCTGAGTGGAGTTGTATTACCTGTTAGGTTTCTATATATGAGACCAATTGATCTGCTTAAAACGAGTTTTATTTAATAGACCCATAAGCAAAAATAAATGTACAACTATTCATTATGTATTCGTGATTCTGAACGTAAATAATTCTCTAAATAAGATGTGAATCATCAGCCAGAATAAAGGCCACAGAAGGTGGCATTTATGCAATATAAATCACCAACGATGATAATTGATATAACTTTAAGAAATTTCAAACGGGTGTGAAAATAGTAATTGTCTATATTTTTGGGATGAGGTATTTTCATTTATTATGCTTTTCGGACTGACTTCCTCATCTAGGTTATTTCGAAATTCCAGAGTTCCCGAGTTCGAGATAAACCTGAAGAAGGCCGGAGGATCAGACGGCCGAAACGTTGTGAAAAAAAACAACCTAGATGAGGAAGTCAGTCTGAAAAGCATGATCAACGAGTGTGAAAATAATTTATAAATGTGAAAGTTACGAAGGTTTGGTCAACTTGGAACACTGTTAATTATCAAGCCACCTTTTACTAACTTGAATCTATTTTAACGCCTTGTTTTTTTTTCTAGATCCAACGTTATTAAAAGCATTTCTTCATGCTTTCTACATATTAGTAAGCTTTTGATTTAGAATATTCAATGAAAATCTTCTAGATTAATGTTACAGGTGAGTAAACTCCATTGACTTCCTACCTGGTAATGAAAATTCATTTCTCAAATGATAAAATCATTTAGTATTGAAAAAAGCAAACAAACACCGTCACTAAGTAGAGAAAAAAGAAAACTAACGTAGTTACCAATTTAAGACTTCCATGTCATTCAATAAGAGAAACGGTTGGAAGATGCTTATATAGAAAAAAAGGAAAAAGAAAAAAGAACACCAAAGAGAAAAGAAAAGAAAATCGCTTGTGAAACATATTTTTCTACTTCGCCTTTACGTCTGAAAATATGAATTGCTAACAAATCTGTTATGTCAGAGACTTTGCTGAAAAATCTACGATTCTTTCTGTTTAATATTAGAGGACATTTTTTTTATGAATCATTTTGTGTCATGAAAGGAATTCCATTAGAAATCACAATCCGAATCCATCCTTTACGTGTTTGTCACATAATTACATCTCCTTTTTTTTTCTTTTGCTTCGATCTTCCATCTGCTTCTAAGAAGACATCTGTTGTCCCTCGTGAATTACCTGCATTCAGCTTTCCCTAAACATCTTTCAATATTCTCAGTTAAGCGCCCAGCAATCTATTAAATTCCAGTTGAATCAAATCTTTTCCTTAGTTTTTCAAAAAAGATATAAAAAAGAAAGATTTTTTCTGAGATATTGATTGAATCTAACGCTTCACCTCAGGGATGTTTGAAATCGGGTGGTGGGTAGAATCCAGCTTGGGTCAGAAGATTTTAAGGGTAAACTATATCTGGGATCCTTTGTCTTGTGATGCTGACATAAAACTGAATCTCATCAAAATCTCAGCGAAGGCAATTATCCTGTGTATCCAGGCGTTTCAGATACAAGGCATTTGCTGCAAAGGAAAACTCTTTAACATTTCTTCAAACAATACATAGTGATAATATATGTAAAAGAAAGGACCAATGAGAAAAAATGTTTCATTCACTTTTATATAATAACCCCAACACAAAAGTAACTGTGTGAGGCCAATAAACAAAATAATATATCTCAAAATACTACATAGTCATGAATAGCCTAAGCTGGAAATGAAACAAAATCCAAAAAGAAACAAAATAGCTGCAAGGTTCACTCTGATTTGGTGGAGTTTCCCCACTATGGATAAATTACGTATTTGAAAAGTATTCACACAAAAGCAACAAAACCACCAGGAAAAACAACAACAAAAAAACTACAAAGTAAATGTAAATACGATGGCCATGATTCCATACTCTCTGGGCTTAAAATAACCCTAGAGAGAATGAAATGCCATTAAAATCAATCAATCAAACAAACCAGGAGGGTTTTTAATGTAAAAGAAAGGACCAATGACTCGTTCTTTTAAAAATGTTTTATTTACTCCATACTTTATGGGATGCTATTGGATCAAAAGTAACCAGGGGAGACATTTAAATAAATTAGTATATTTGAAATATGTAGCATTGTGATGAGAATGTATTTACTCAACTCCTCAATGATGAAACGATCTGACACAAGTTGATTTTAAAGCGGATTACAGTAGGTTTTCACTCAGATTTTTTTTTCGACTAGACTGGCTGACTTTAAAAAAGCTGTAGAACACAGTCTACCCTACTATTAATCCGCAGCTGATGGTAGGGCAGATGGAAATATGCAAAGTGCATTAATTAGAAGTGAAACGGAACTGCCTCGACCAAAATTTGAACTCGGAATACCTATTCAATTTCTTACGATAACAGCTGTTACGCTCGGCGCACCGTGTGTGTGTGTGTGTCTCTCTCTCTCTCTCTCTCTCTCTCTCTCTCTCTCTCTCTCGTATGCATATTATATATAGTGAGAAAAAGAGAGAGAGAGATGTGTACATCACAATTTGCGACATATATTTGCGATATATATATATATATATATATATATATATATATATATATATATACCCAGTATAAGTTAGAAATAAAAACTACATATTTCTAATTGTTTTACGTTTTTCTGATCATCAAAGAATTCAAAATTTCGAAGAAACTTTGGCCAAGATGAGGGACGAGAATGAAATAATAAGAAATTAAAGCAATCTAAAGCAAAATGTACAATAAGATTCATTACATATAATTTTTCCCAACTATCATCAAGGCTCTTCAGTGAGTTTCACCAATCAAGAGCACAATCTTCAATTCCATTTCCCAGAACTTTAGTTCACTAACTAAATCCAGGTATTTGTTTTAGCTTTCATCTCGTTTCACCTTTAACCAGTCTATTGTAACTAGTACAACCCCTGCTTTGTAGAATTTCTTGTATTTGTTTCTGGTTAGAAGTTGAGAACGCCTGGCTGTTAACTTGTTTTCATTAAACTTTTTAAAAAATTATCTAAAAGTTGTTTTCCTTTTTGTTTTGAAGTTATCTTTCATTGACAAATTTAACTGCATTACACAATTCTAGCATCATTGCCTATCCTAACCAATCGTGTTTCTTTTATATTTCATTTCAATTATTTAACTTTATCCACTTAAAAATTGTTAACCATTACTCATATTTTTGTTCTTGCTACTTTTCCCTCCATTTGTCACTCGCTAGATGGTACATTACATCATTTTTTTCCCATATTATTGGAGCATCTTCAATATTATCTGCTCAGCATCATTGATCTCATTATTGTTTAAATCTCAATTTTTGTACAAATACCAATATACATTTAACTTTCATCTTAATGATTCGTAAGTAAAGTTGGCGACTGCAGTCGAGGGTGAACCCAAATCTCTCTTTTCGATAGCTACTAGGGGAGGGCACTACTGCTTTCCCTGGATTGCTCTACTTTTCCCTTGATCCATACCTTATAATGCTCAGTGGTAAGCAAGGTAGCATTTTTTGAGTCTTTGGTATGACTCGAACAGGGATTGAATCCCGGTCTCCCAGGCCATTGGTGAACACTTTAACAATTATGCCAAATATCTCTATTGCCATGCCACAGCATTCATTGATTTCATCATAGAATTCTTTTGAAAGACTATCCGAATAAATTGACGAATAAAAAGTCCCCGGAAAAATAACACTTTTTGAATTTTTAATCACTTGTTGCATAAAAATCAATGGCTTTTAATAAGTTCATTACCATCATTAATTCACGGTGAATAAGATAATATTCGACAAAGAATTACTACATTTGATAACTTCTCAGCAATTCTGAGACGATTATTAAATTCTTTTTACTTTATAAATATTTACAATTCACTTTCAGTTACTATCGGATTCACTTTTCTCAGTAAGAAGACACAAGACTAATAAGTGTCTTGAAGTATCTGGTCAGCCATTAATAAGTGATGTATTTCTTCATTTCGTCACCTTTTGCTATTTGCATCTGGCCCTATTCGATGCATTACCAGAGTAAGAAAAAGGAACAAAAAAATCACTCACTTGTTGTATCCGAGGCCAAGTATTAAAACTATAGGTATAGAATTCAGAAACAGGAACATTTGGAGGTTTCAACTTCGGTAGTCTTATTTGATGCAATTTAATTAAGATTGTTTGATGGTTTCATTCATTCACCTATCGCAAAGAGCTCCTTGGCGTTCATGGCAACGCTCGACAACAATCAACGGTACTTAACTGGTAAAGAAGAAGAAAATAACCACCTTTATTATTCGTAGTTAACCAAGAGACCCCAAAAATTGAGTAACATTTTATCAAACTTATTTAGCGTTAGCTATGCAATTTTTACATTCGCTTGAATAAAATATATATATATATATATATATATATATATATATATATATATATATATATATATGTGTGTGTGTGTGTGTGTGTGTGTGTGTGTCTTTTATAATTACATGCCCGGTTTAGTCCAGACAAATTTTTGATGTGAATGCTTTGTAGCAATTGCTTATTTTATCTCTCATCAGCAAATAAAAATGACTTCCATCAATGATTTTATGATTTGGGGGCAAGATAACATTCGATTATTGCTCTACTTAAAAAAATTGCTTTTCATCTCTATGCTTAAATATACAAAATGATAATATAGATCCTTATTTTTAAGACGCATTTTATATGATGAACTTTTTATTGATATTTTCAGTGGAATATTTTGTTTTATTTCTCCAAGAAGATAAAAAGAGAAAAATGTTTATTGAAGAAAAAATGGTTTAATGTCGTTTGCTGAGTACACGGTTTTCAACTCCACATGCGGACTAGAGCAGTGTTAATAAATATTCTGCCATGTAAGTCACATAAAAAAAAATTCTTGGATGAGATAGGGGCTCCTATCGATATTAGGAAAACTGAAAAAGGAATAGCAAATGATGACTTTAAACACTTGCTAAGTATTACAGAATTTCAGTTTTAAAATTTTAAATTAATGCACTTGAAAAAGCTATAGTTTTTATGTAATTCAAAAACATTAAACTTCAGTAGGTTGGTTGTTGTTTTTTTTTTTTGTTGAATGGTATATCAACCTTCGTAGGTTATTTAATGCCAAATCTATTCTCCTAGAAGAACAGCAGTGGTACTATTTAACCCATGTCTGGGAGGATAAGGAGGTTCATACCTTTCCCAAGGGTATTTGCCCAAAAGTGAATGTAATATCGCTAATGGAGTACGAACTCGTTTACTACGATTCCGCAGTCCATCGCTTTAACCATTACACCACGAGGACACCCACTGAGCTTTAGCCATAATACAACAGAGTTTTTTTTTTTATTAGGTATTTTGGAAAGTAATTATGTTTCGTCAGAGATGATATAAAATATGATATAAGTTAAATTAATGTAGACATTGTCATCAAAGAGAAAATCAACTTCATTTTCAACGACAATTATTTTAACTGCAATTCTCAGACAGGAAAATTCATAAATTTCCAATTAGTATTAAAACTTATTTCGATGCATTTTGAATAAACAGGATATTTGAAAAGTAAACTTTTAAAGAAAATAAACATCTCCATATGTTTAAAATTTTTATTTGTTTCGTTATACTTTCCGCATTACAATGAACATTAATTCAGAAACTGACATTTTTTTTTTTATTTTGCAGTTTTGGTAGAGTCATTTCTTATATATTCTTCTCGCTCTTTGATTTGCGTCGCTAAATATCTAAAAAAATGTATTTAAAAACAACAATGTTTCATCCGTATATTGCTAAAATGTAAACATACGTTCAAGAGCACTACACTCAAAAATTGAAAAAAAAACAAACCAAAAACAAACAAACAAACAACCCCCCCCGAAAAAACAACTCATATATATTTGTACACAAAACAATAAGATGTTGATTTTGGCTGCGGAGTGATAATTATTACAGGACATCACTTGATTCTTGAAATAGTTATTCTGTGAAGCAAAATTAAATGCATACTTACAAAGCAGGAATGGGTATTTTCGTTCACACACACACACACACACACACACACACACACACACACATATATATATATGTATCATTAAGAATTTTCAGACTAGTGTCTTCATCTTTATTGCTATTTCTACAACGTTTCGGCCGATATGTCCCCTGGCCTTCTTCAAGTGTTTGTCAATCTCGGGAACCTTAACGGAACTTCGAACTTCATCCTTTATTGAATCCACTGGAGTCACCTGTTCTGATTTCTTTAGCCATAACCGGGTACAAGTGTTAACTATTCCAGTATTGTTACAATCAACTGGAGGTTGAATGTTCAATCCTGACTGCAGGCGAGTAACAATACACGAATACTTAACACTTGTACCCGGTTATGGCTAACGGAATCAGAACTGGGACTCCCGTGGATTCAGTAAAAGATGTAGATCAAAGTTCAGCCAAGGTTCCCGAGTTCGACAAACAACTGAAGAAAGCCGGAGGACATATCAGCCGAAACATTGTGGAAATAACAATAAAGATGAAGACATAAGTCCGAAAACCCTAAATGATAAAAATCATCGAGCTTCGTGTCAGAAATGTAGACAACTAACACACACATCCACACACACACACACACACACACACACACAAACTTATATATATATATATATGTGTGTGTGTGTGTGTGTGTGTGTGTATAAATTTTAGAGGATTATTTTATTGATACTCTGAATTATATCGAGAATTTCTGATCATGGTATTAATATTTGCAATATTTTCCCTCGAAGCGGAATATTACTGTCAAGACAGATTTCTAAAACAAAGGTTAATAACCAATTGGACTTTTTGCTAAGGGTACTGTTTATTTTGAAAGAACTGTGTTATCTGGTTCAAAACAGCACTAGTTTAAAAGAAAAATAATAAATTAGAAGTTTTCGTAAAAAGATTGAGAGAAGAAAATTTTATGGGGACGTTTTTGGAAATTATCAGATGAATTACTTTACAGAATTGATCTGTATGTAGATATTCTATAAATAGTTTAAATATTCGGTGTAAGGATTCTTTTTCAAAAGTCGATGTGAGAAGATAGTAAAAAAGCGAAGATTTGCAAGGAGGCATAACAAACTGTATTAAACTGTATTGAAACTGACCGATTAATGATCTCTATTATCATGAACGCTATAGTAAGAGCTACATGTACGTTATATTTGCAAGGCATGCATCGGATATTTTTAAACCATCAGTAACTGTTTTAGTTAAATATGTAAATTAGACATTTGTTTATATAGATGTTTATGCAGCCATCCAAATCCGTATTTTTTCTTTCAAAGCGATTTTTTGAGGATGGTTTAGTTTGAAGATAAAGCCATTTAGGGTCAGTGCTTGGAGACATTTTATGTATTTATCTTCAAGTGTGTTTATTATTGTCGTGATATTGTCCAGTAAGTTTTTTGAAATATTTCTCTGATGGTAATTTTTTAACTTTTCTGTTGAAGTCGAGGCCATTTGCATGATAATATTGTTATAGGAGTAGTAATGTGTTATAATCTATAAAACGGATTTTGTTTGTAGTTTTATAATCGAAAATAAAATGGGCATTCAGACCTTCCAATATATTGACTTTGGCAGCATGTACAATCCAGTGAATAAAGTACGCTTCTGCTTCTGCAATTAGATTCGTGGTAAACATCTCCACACACACACACACACACACACACACACACACACACACACACACACACACACACACACAGAGAAACACACACATATATATATATTGATTTAATTGAACGTTCATTCGTAAGTTTCAGCCGATAATTTTATCATGTTCGATGCATGAAAGTTTTAGTGATGGAATTATAAACAAAAAATGTGTGAGTTTAATTTCCACTGGGATATATCTTGCTCTCTTGGGTAACATTTAACAAAGTTTCGTTTAACTTTCCGATTATATAAAATAGGATTTCTTCCAAATAGTGGTCGTGTCCATACTACTGTATGGATGTACCACTTAGACACTGACAAAACGCATGGGGTAAAGCAAGATGGGAATGGCACAAGAATGATAACAGCTCTCTTGAACAAATCCCGAAATCAATATCCCACAAAATTAAAACTGCACTGCCACTAACCACCCATCTCTAAAACGAGCCAAGTAAGACGAATGATAAGTGCAGGGCACTGGTAGGTAAGCAAGGACGAACTAATAATTACGTTCCTCTATGGACATGCCGATGTTAGCCAACCAGCAAAAACTTACTTACATTAACTCTGTGCGGACACTGGGCGTAGTTTGGAAGACCTACCGAAGGTGATGGATTATAAGAACGGATATATATATATATATATAGAGAGAGAGAGAGAGAGAGGGGGAGAGAGAGAGAAAGAGAGAGAGAGAGAGACTCAGGGAAATCCGTGCTAGCAGTGTGACTTGATGACGAAACGCTCTAAAATACTTGGAATAGATCATACTTTATTCTCATGTATTCACTATATATATATATATATATATATATATGTGTGTGTGTGTGTGTGTGTGTGTGTGTGTGTGTGTGTGTGTGTGCATACATGTGTGCGTGTGAGTTCCTGCACAAGTGCGTATGCGTACATGTGTATGACTATATGTGTTTTTCTAGCCTTAGATATAAATAATTACATTTTAATGCAAAGATCAGGGGCACAGTATTTTTATGCCATTTTATTGTAAACCACATATTATTTCCAAGCGTCATCATCTGAAAGCCACTGTAAATTAACTCAATAGAGTTCAATTTCACTTTTCTTTAATTGCCTAAATTTGAATTTTATTTTAAAACTCTTTTTATATAGTCTTCTCAGAAGTAAATTTTTGAGCTTTGTTTCTATGATCGGAGGAAAAATACTAAAGAAATAGCATGATCTCACTTGAACAGAGAAAGTTCATCTCTGATTTACAAAATGAATATTTCCCTCCCAAGAGACACATACAATTTCATAATCCCGCCTTCTTGGATTCCATTTCTTCCTGGGCGTCGGATGTCTGTTCCAAATGTTCATACATTCCCTTTGTTCTTTCTTCCTAAGCTGTTTATTTTATAACCAAATCAGTTCTGACATCTTCAAGTGAAATTATTGTATCATCTTCGGTTCTTTTGGATAGAAATTCATAGCATGATTCCAATTTCCACCCGGTAAACGGTCACCTCTCCTTCCAACTTTGATGAAGTGCTTCTCTTGAGTGACGACCTCGAAGTTGGTTCGGACAAAATTTGCCAGAGGATATTAATTTCCTACCAATGAACCGCAACATAAGAAAAAAAGGTCAACGTGTGTAATACTATTCTAGCAATGGCCACGAGAAGACGCACCTTGCCTCCAAGAATATTTTGACATATACGGGTCACTTTATTGGCTATAGTTTCATCATTTCAGTTTTGGGTTACTGGTGAGGCCAATTCATACAGTACCTTCTCAAAATTAATTTTCAGAAAATGTAAAGAAAGAAAGAGAAATATTTAATTACATTCCCATATGGGAAATAATGTTCGATACACTACAACATTTGAATTTTAATAAGATTGCAAATAAATACTATTATTTTCAATGAATTCAGAATTGATACCGTGTATTAATAACACAAGTTATTCAAACGAATATCTAAACGACTCTTAAATTATCAGTATATATATTACCGCTCTACCTTTAAAGATCAGTGCCCCATTCATATGACCTAGTGCCACATCAAAGCAAAAAGCTTAGTAAATTTCTATCTTTAAAGATAGGTATATATTCCTATTTATTCTGGACCCTACTCTCAAATTCAGTGAAAATTTAAGCACTCATATAGATACATATGTATATACATGCACACATAAGCATATATATACCTGCGCGCACACACACACACACACACACACACACACACACACACACACACACACACACACACACACATATATATATATATATATATATATATATATATATATATATATCAGTACTGACTCTAGGTCATCAATTTTACTCTGGTTCATATTTTAAAAATTACATCCTATATGTACATAATTCTTATAAATTGTAGATATTGTAAGTTCAAAGTTATTTTCCACAGGTTAATTTACCTTTTCATAGAAATAAAAACTCATTTGAAATAGGGGTGCATATTCTTCTTACTTTATTCAATTTGTCTACGTGTATATTCGTGCGTATTTGTGAATATGTTTATGGGTTATGTATGTTTAAATAATGACAGATCGGAGACCCATATAGACAAACAGATGTACACACAGAGAGAGAAAGAATAAGAATGAGAGAGAGAGAGAGAGAGAGAGAGATATCTATACACTCACTCTCTATTTTTCTCCCTCGCGACACCCCCTCACACAAGTACACTCGGATATTATTTGAGGGCTGGGTATTTTGGGCCAGATGTGGTATTATTGAATTCATTTTATTTATTATGATAAACAGAAAAGAATAATTATAGTCATAATGTAGGTGTTATATTGAAACAAGAATATTCTTTGAAAAACGGAGATTAAAACACATAGAAAGCTTTCAGAGGTCTCTAATTATTTCAGAAACGTATTCTTCATGTCATTAGAGGATTACTTTTTTTTTCAGAGCTGATTTCCATGGGTTCGAAATAACTATCCAACCAAAAGAATATTTGAATAACCCGAAAATTAATATTAGGATAGATTAGATTGATCACTTGAAGCAAAGAAGAATATTATTATTCCAGACACGTATCTTTGGTTAAAATCAAAATCTTATAATCTAGAACCTTTCATTGAAAATTGAGCTCTGTTCTGAGTGACATTTATCATGTGAATCTTCCAGCAGTCAAACCATCTGCCAATTCTTGCAACTTCGTTAATCTACCATATATTGCTGCCCTGAAACGATTTCTATTCATACGAGCAGCAAAGACTCCCTAATATTCCCTTTTACAAATGTCGGAGTTAAAACGGGACACAAACCTCTCATCCCAAAGCTGGATCTCAGCTCGGTTGATGCTGTCACAGTTGAATAAGAAATACGAGGTGCATACGATAAGTTTCCAGACTTTTTTCGTATGAGCACTTTTATTGATAGTACACACATGAAACTCCTTTGTCTGCAATGCACTTGTTGTACCGTCCAACAATTTCTGGAATGCACCATGGAAGTCCTCTTGTGTGAGATTGTTAATGACATTCGTCACAGCCTCTTTCATCTCCACAATTGTCTCATGTCGACAGTCTCTGAGCTTAGGGAATAACCAAAAGTCAAAGGAAGCTAGGTTTGGACTATAGGGAGGGTGACGAACTGACTCGATGCGCATCTTAATCAAATAGTCTGTGACAAGGATGGAGTAGTAGACTAGTGCATTGTCCTGGTGGAAATGCCACTGACCCAATTTGAAGAGTGCTGACCTCTTCCCAAGGAATCTCTTCCTGAACTCCCTTAAAACCTCAACATAGTAACCCTAACCCTAACCCTTTGGCCAATCAAATCTGGTGTATTGACTTCCTTACTCCTCCCGCATCTCTCATCATTCCTCACAGACTCCCTGCCTTCCTTGAATCTCTTATGTCACTCAAAAACTTATGATCGATTCATGCAAGGTGGTCGAAAAGCAGTCTGAAGGATTCCATACGTTTCTGTGGCATTTTCCCAAGTTTAAAACAGAATGTTATGGAAATTCGTTCTTTTAAAATGTCAAATTGCATTTTTGCAATCCACCAGCTGTGACAATCAGGCTTTAGTAGGATGTATTCAATTCCTTGCTGTAGCTGTTGATTTGAACCTGAAATCATAAAAATTAGACAGTCATTTCATAAGATATATAGCAATAACATACTGAATTTTCAAGAGTTTTCGCCAATTTTAAATGCCCGTACGAAAAAAGTCTGTAAACTTATCGTATGTTAAGTTACGGTTCTGTTTTTTTAAACCAGGAATTCATTTAATCTTGACCTCCTCTTGTATTAGTTAATTTCTTTTTAGAGTCGTTTGGTGAATAATTTATCTTATCTTCATTTCTGAGATAATCCTGTTATGTGTTCACAGGCAACATTTATATTTACATGATGTGCAGGTTTAATTAAATATCAAATCTGCTTAAACATTTTCTCAATTTTTTAATGAGTTATAAGTCATTCTCCGACTTCAAAGCCGCACTGTGAGTCTTGTTTTCTGAAATTAATATTTTATTCAAATGTCCCTCAAATACATACGTAGATATTTATTGTAATTATGTTGAGAAAAGTAAGACTGTGTTGAATGAAATTTTCTATTACCTGGACTCCAATGTACTGAAGACACTTAGCAAAGTCGTCGGAAAAATGATTAGAAATTTAACCCTTTGCGTGAGCAGGATCAAGAAAAAGGTCAATTTTTAAGAGGAGTTTAATAGGTTTTCATTTAAGTTTTTCTTTCACTTACACCGGTAGCCATACAAAGGTTAAAGAGCCCGGTCAGTCTAGGATATTTGGATTCATGCCTTCCCCAAAGGAATTTGAGCCATGTGAAATACACAATAGTCCAAGGTTTGAATTTGGGTCACCGTGTACATTATACCATGAGCGCCTTGATAAGAAAGTTAAAGAACGAATCCAAAACACATCCTAACTAAAAAAAAGTCTATATAAATTAGAAGGAATTATTTTGAGAAAGGAAAGAAATAGAATACATCCTTAGATCTTATATACAACTGGTATGTCAACTTTGTTTAATTCATAGATTATTCCTTGGTTTTGATTGATTTAGTTTTGTTTTATGGTATATGAACAATTATAGGTCATTTAATGCCAAATTCTCTTTATACATATATATATCAAATATATGATTTCTTAACACATTTTGTATATAACATTTTTAAACGAGCCTGAGCTCATTTTTTGCACACAGTTAAATGTTTTTTTACTTATTTCTCTCTAATATGAATAATTCTATTCATTATAAGTGATTCCTTTGGACAGTGTTAAATGTTATCAAGTATTGCTATGTATCTCTAACAGTTCAACAAGACATCAGTCATTTGTTTACAAATAATCTAAATACCTATCTGTTCTTTTTGCCCCATGCGTCAAACCCTATTTGGTGCTACCACTCCTTGTCACGGAGAATATTGGAGAAATGGTAGTGAAGAAGTACTCCGCATTCCCCAGGGATCCAGCATTACTGAAACCTAACCATCAAATTGTTTCAGTGTATTCTATAGCCCCAGCCGAATGGCCTCTCTTGTCATTTCCTTGAACATGATTAAGCAATCTATGTGGTAATATATCTATCCCCCTCTGTCTCTGTCTCTGTCTCTCTCTCTCTCTCTATATATATATATATAAACACAATATAAAAACATTTTAAACTGATTTTAAAAGTGTCTCGTTCTTAATGCGATGCTTCATTAAATATAAATTGGTGGGTAGTGTGTTTACCAATTGTTCAAGAAACCTGCGTTTAATCCCAGATCCAGTCATACAAAAGAATCAAAAAATGGTACTTGATGGCTCCTTGCTTAACACTCAGCATTATAAGATACGGATCAAAAGTAAGTGGAGCAATAGAGTGAATGGAGCACCGCCCTCCCTTTCACTTCGGTGTAGTAGCTATTGAAAAGGTGGCTTTCGAGTCGTCTTCTTCTACGTTTAGTCAACGTACTTACATATATCTATGTATCTATGCATCTATTTATCAAGATATATATATATATATATATATATATATATATATATATATATATATATATATATGCAAATATTTATATTAATACTCATATACAGGTTAAGATGGGTAAATTGTTGACTAAATTACGCAAAAATAAAAATAACACAGACATCTCACAGATATATTTAGTAAAATTTCACGAACAAATACTGAAGATAAAACGTGTTCAAATAACCACCATTGGCTTAAACAACGGCTTCCAGATGCCACTCGAAGTTTTTCTTTGCTACATTGCTACACTGGATTGCTCTACTTAGTCTTGATCCATACCTGATAATGCAGATTGTTAAGCAAGGGGGTACCAAGTACCGTCTTTTTGGTCTTTGGTTGGAATCGACCTGAGATTGAACCTCAATCTCAATAATCATTGACGAACACTAATCATTATGCCAATGGGTGATATATATATATTCTTTCAGATGCCACAGTCTTTTATTTTTTCTTGGGCATTAAATAGGGTTGGTTTTGTTCATGTTCCAATTTTGCTATTTGAATAGTCTTAACCCCCACTAATCAGTACATATTGACCAGGCTTTCTCGTTAGGTGGCTTTGGTAAACGATAAAAATGAACAACACAAAACCGTAAATATAAACGTATAATAAACGTGATTCCCTAACTTCTAGACATACAATAATTACCCTGGTCGATTTGTTGTAAAAATCAATCAAGTAATCAGACAAGAAGTGAGATTTTAAACTATTCCAGTGACTCTTAATCAGTGAGACTATCCCATTGACTATTGCTCTGTAGTGGAGCCTCTGCAATATTGTTATTCTGAAGTATTGTAACCTTCATATATATGGGAATCTATGCAGAGTATATAGATAGCTCAATGACTCTTGAGTGCAAGCGGACAATGCTTGAAGGACAGTAGAAAAAATGTACTTATGATGATCAATAGAAGTAGTTGATTGATTAGTTTATTGAATTGTTAATTCATTAATATCAATTGATTTTAAACTTGTGGTCATTCATTAATATCGATTTGCAAATACAGAGGTGTGGCTTATGAAGTTTTCTACAATTGATATTTATTCGTCGCAAAATCTGACCACGGCTACTTGACTTTGTCCAATGTTTGGCGTTACAAGAAAAGAGATTGCTTTCGTGTTGTGGTCGATCAAAGTCCAGTCTTCTATAATAGAACTATTAGCATCACGTGAGTAATACAAGACACATGAGACAGATTAAGGTGTGAGTTATCATGTCCAAACCTTTCCCGTTTATTTCAGTTCGTCCAACACCTCTTTTGACTCTTATTTCTCTTTTCTTTCATTCCCTTTTCTTTCATTCTTTTCGTTTCCAGCATTGACGTGAAGATAACGATTACATTTCACTTGTAGAGGCAAGCAAAATCATTAGGGAAATACTTTCTCTCTAGTTTCGGACCGTGTTTTCTGTGTGTCAAAATGTTTGGTCAAACGAAGTGAAAGTTGTGAAGGACGCTGAGAAAGAGATGGATGAAGGGTACCGTCAAGAAACGGGACAGGAATGTCTTGCAGAAGACGAGTAAAACAATTTTTTGAAATGGCACCTATGTAAATGGCATAATGCAAATTAATAACGTTTTTACTTTGTTTTCTTCTTCATCCAGCCATTCCTTTTTTTCATCGTGACATCGATTATGATAAGAATTGTTCGGTGTAGTGGTTGAAAAAATTGACGATAATATACACCTCAAATTGCCTCCAAAACTATTCGGCTGAAAGCAACAGGATAGTAGTTGTCTGAATAATTAATGTAATATAACTACTTGGGTTAATCAAAAGTTTGGCAATATATTGGTGGGTGCTTGTTTGCAGTGTGTATATTACGTGACTGAAACAGTTCAAATCATGAAAATTATGTAGTTGATTGGGAGTGTCACGACAGGAGGTACGCTGACACACTGTATATTGCTTCAACTAAACACATTTCCTGTGCGAAAGATAAAGACTAAGTTAATCACTGAACCGTAAACAGAAGGTTCAAGAAATTTCCCTCAGATTAGGCAAGGCCAAGTAAATTTAAAACTTCGTATTCCATTGCCATGCCACAGAGCACAGATATATATCCTTCTGGTATCAGAATAACTCATTTCTTAAAACAGTGTAGTTTGACGCCTTCACTCACGTCTTCGAAAAGAGTATCTTGTTGTACCTAATTGCGCCCCCTACCGTTAATATTGCAAAACTGTTTGAATTGAAAATACTTGCTACTAGATGATCGAAAATTAAAATGCCGGTGAATTAATTAAAATATTAAGAGCAATAGTAGGTATAATACTGGAAATAATTATATACATTATTCACAAATCGGTGACTCAAGTTTAAATCATCTACAAGGCTATCCGGGTTTGATTTTGTGGTAATATCATTGTTAAACGTATCTGCTGTTACCAAGATACCGGTAAACAGTAAAAGAAATTAAGTAATTTGATCTTGATTAGCTAGCCTGTCAAGGAAAAGGAAAATTGAACTCAAATCAACTTTACACTGCATCAAAAATCGACCTTTGCCATAACCTACTTATAGCGGAGAATTTAAGTAAATGTTTACATTATTAAGGTATATGAAAATATTCTCCTAGTTACATCTATTCAGAGTTCACGAGGAACCATTTGTTAGCTTATATGCTTCGATAATCCATTTCTTAAAGAAGAATTCTGTTGACAGAAGTCAAATTTTCTTTTCGTTTCATCTTAAATCACCATAATTGACTAATGATGGTCGTTCAAACATAGACTTATTCCACCCTAACAACGTTTACGCCAATTTTAAATTGAAAAAGCTGATATTGTTCTGTTTCCACATACTACATGAAATTTTCCAGCAACTTCATCGTTTTTGGTTTATAATTAACGCTTCAGAATAATCAAAATCTCAATATTAGAAGCTGCTCTTATAACATTTAAAAGAAAACTTACCGCAGAATAGTACTGATAATGAGGGAGACACCCAATAGCGTAATAGCAAAAGTGCTCAACAGCGGCCTCGAAGTAATTACGTTATTACGATCATTTTTTGTCTAATACTTTTGGGCAAGGCCTGAATCATCGTATCCACCTAGCTGTGATAATTCCCCCAGCTCATAGAATCACTCGTGTTCTTCAATAAGGATGGCGATGGAATTCAATAAATCACAAAGATTGATTTGCTATTTAAAAAAACCCTAAAGAAACCCACTGACGTGAGAACGAAAATGTAAGACTTGCTTGGACACTAACAATGTATTTCATTGAAATGCTGAACTATGTTGCCGGTAAGTAAATATTTTCAAATTATCTGCTAGACTGACGAAGTAAAAATTACTGTTTTCCTTTTTAAATTCTAGCTTTAAGTTTTATATATATTATTAAGACGGAAGAAAGGGGGTAGAAAAAAATGGTGGCAAAATGCTGATGATATTCAAAAGTCACGTGATTAGAATTCTTTCGACAAAGAACGGTTAATCAGAAGCAGATAGGGACGGTATAAATGATTTAGTATACATGAAATCCTGGCCAAAGACCATAATAAACAAATGTACCATACCCATGATACGGACGTGCGAAACGTACATAGAATGTTCATAACATATATACAGAGAACATAGGAATCCCGAAACACGAAAAACACGTAACGACTTCTTAGTTCAGGTACGAAACTTTTTATTACCTTTGAGTTTAAAGGTTCTTCGACATAAGGAGAGAGACACAATCTTTCTATGCTGGCATTTCCATCTGCACCCCCAACACGTGTGGCGACCGTAACGAACAAATTCTTCTAGCCTCAGCGAGCCCCGAAAGTCGACCCTTCCCGTCTAGTTCTCAACTCAACTAACTTTTTCAAAATCCCCAAAATCCTCCACGCGATTCCGCAGCATGACGTCATTCACATCCCCGTATCTGGGATTTTTATTTTGACATCTCTGAATGATACGTCCGCCCCGCATGCGTGCGTGAACACCTGCGTTCATGTGGCACCTAAGTAACCCATGCACTGAGCCGAAAGGTTCTCAGCCTAACTAAACCCAAAGGCATAAAACGAAATCCTTTGCCCATTATATTGCACAAATACCATAAAATTGCTCGGTTTCAAATAAGTAAATAATATCAGTAACAGTAGAAGAAACAAACGAAAATACAAAACGAATAAATTTTGAAAAAAGTTGATTGCTGAAACTAACCAAGTAAAAACTTATTAAATTAAATTTTTTCAAAGATATGTGCGTGTGCGCGATCCGCTAAAGTGCCCCCTTGCTTAGAAGAGCATTTTCTCATATCTGTGACAGTAACACAATTAATAAACAATCCTAGGAACTTGTATGGGGACAATACACTACCCTTGAAAAATGACACCCAAAATCAACGTGGGACTTAGACAACAATTATGGATATAATGATCGTCCAGTGCTCCCTTTATAGACAATATGCTGGAGCAATCGGTATCCTGTGAAAGTTGGTTATTCTAAATTCAGCTACTCAAACAACAAACAAAGTAACCAGTCAACTCAGCTGTAGTATAGCCATAAAGGTTTCAATCACAACAGTAATACAAATACATATACAAATACAGGCGGACTCTTTCGTTTCGGATACGAACGGGTTTATTAATTCCTGGCTTCGGTCCATGGCGACACGAAAAGAGAGACACAATTCTCAAAAGCCTTTGCTAACCCTACTATGCTGAACCCACCCCAACACGCGGTGCACCTTATGATGTTAAAGATCTCAATTCATCTCTGCCGGCCGAGATCCGAAAAACTCAACCGCACGCCTCAACGGTAGAAAACTCAACTGCACCTTCAACGGTCGAATCTCGACTACTGTCTTTTCAAAATCCTCAAATTCTCTGGACCATCTCTTCTGGCTATGACGTCATCCAAACTCCAGCCCTATTTCCTTTATGGGGTTTATTATGACAAATGGTGATTGTCATATCTTTTCCGCGCGGGCGTAAGTCTGCACCAAATGACAATGCACCTGGATTAAGACACCCTAGTAGTTCAAAGCCTTACCAAACTGAATAATAAAATATAACTAACGAAAAATGATTGATATAAAAAGATCATTCCTTAATTATATAACACAGCGACACCAACGAGAAAAATGAAATAGGAAAGAAAAAATATGTGCTTCACTATAATTTTTAGAACTATCTTACACAAAAAAGGTATGGAAAAATCATTGAAATTCGGGTAGAAATTGCTAGATTTGATACAACAAGCTAAAGGCTTGCTAACCAAAAAGGAATGATATTAAAGAAAAGTTGGTTTTCTGACTTTGAGATACTAGAAATATGTCCACAAATAAATTGAGAAGAATATCAACAAGACTCCTTACCCGAACCGAATCAATAATAACTAAATACTAAAAAACAAGAACCTCATCACCAAATTGATATGCAAAATACTAAAAACTGATCCCTCCTCCAACACCACAAAACAAATGGGAACGCATGAAGACAAAATAAATGAACATTTGATATAGAAATCATAACTGAAAAGAAGGCTACATTACCATTAGTTAGGAACCAAGACTGGAAAAAAAAAAACGTAAAGAAACCGAAAAAGTAACTGGATTCTTACTAAATATCCCAACGGGCAACTTCACTGAATACAGATATAACCTTAGGATAATCAGTAAAAAACAAAATAGAGAAACCAAAAATGCGAAATCAAAAAAAAAACTTTATGGATACTTCTAGAGATAAACTGAGAAAATGACACACGTGATGACCTAGGCATGGCTACGAATTAGAAATTTGAAAACAGAAAGTGGATCTCTTTTGATAACAACACAAAAAAGTAGGATAAAAGCAATTTTGTTAAAGAAAAAAACTCGATAATACGCAATTGAATAACAAGAATAGGTTTTGTGGTCACGCATGAAAGAGTAAATCATAATAATTGTATGCTGCAAACTGACTCAAAACGAATTCAAGGTTGGATTGGAATGGTGATCCGCATGAAATGGAGCAAGGTAACAAAATTCTATCATAACAATTAATGGTTTATGCACAAATCAGAACCTATTCTAGAAAATAATGCACATATAATTCTCTAGAACTTAGATCAGTAAATTACGGTCAGAAATTAAACCTCGTGTTAATTTGTAAAAAGAAAAAAAAACTTAATGCTGATGTTACTGTAGATCACAGACTGGAAATAAATGAAAGTAAAAAGATAAAGCATGATTAGATGTGGCCAGAAAGTCGCAAAAATTGAGGAATATTTGTAACGTGAAATGGTAAGTCATAAAGAAAACGAAAGGTTAATTTCTAAGGGAGAAGATAGGAAAGGAAAAAAAATGGAGGCATAAATTCTAACACGGGTACCGAGGTTGATCGGTGCGTGAATGCATCAACTAATAACCTGAAATTAACTAGTCCCCCATGACGCTCTGTCAGCATTGTGTACTGAATTATTTATGACTCTCCAACAATTTGACCTAATGCCAGTTATAATTAAAGTTATAAATTATCAGTAAAAGTGAAAAAGTCAGAAAAATATTTGTATTTTACCAAAAAAGATTCTAACAATTTAATTTTTTTGATAATATTCTAATTTAAGAAAAGACCGTGTCCTCTTATTTTCCTAAATCATGAGAGTACAGAGAAGGCTTGGCTGTTAGCGATTCTAGTATTTATAAATAGAGATAGAATTAACAGTCCAAGATTAAGATTTTGAGTGCTCTTTACCTCTTCGATTGAAATATATTTCAATTACATATCCCTGCATTTACCCGAAAATATTGTTTATAGTCTATTTTAAGAATACAGAATAACAGAAAATTAAAAAAATATATCAGTTGCTTTATATAACTGCCTATATAATAGATAATAAGAAAACATTTTAATGATTTACAGCCACTTGTTTCGGTGTATATGTAAACACGCAGTAACATGTATGCGCCTACACCAACAAGCGTATACACAAGGATGTAAGCATGAACATATACGTACGCACATATACAGGGTCAGATGGACATTGTTGAACTATCAGTATATATATATATATATATATATATATATATATATATATATATATATAAATGTGTGTGTGTGTGTGTGGACAGATATATACATAGATAGATACATAGATAGATAGAGAAAGAGAAAGAGAGAAAGAGAGGAAGAGAGAAAAAGAGACGGAGAGAGATTATCAATATCGTCGATCTCGTAGGAGAATATGCCAACCGTTTGAATGCTTACAAATATATATATATATATATATAAAGTTGGAAAACTTAATGAGGGTGACCTGAAGGCTCCCTTTTCAATAGCTACTGCACCGAGGTGTCGGGGTGAACGCTACTCTATCCCCTGGACTGCCCCACTTTACCCTTGATGTTATATTCTCATGTGCCGTATCATAACGACACAGTAATAAAGACGCACGCAACGATAAAGACGCAGGAAGACTTCTTAGAAAAATATGTACCTATCGCTTTATTGCAAGGGTTCGAAAAGGTTGTGTGGGGTTTTACTGTGAGAGGGAGCTGGAGACCGAACATAACTGAAATATTTTGACCCCAAAGTTATGACCGTCAGCGTTGTGTCTTTCTCGTTCTACAGGGCTGCTCAACCGGAGCCCTGGAGTCCACTCTGCTGGGTGCTGGCTTTCCTTACTATATCTTATCAGCAACTTCTCTGGTCCCCAAACTCCATTGGGTTTCCCAAGGGCCCCCTCGACCGGGTGTGGCTTTCCCTACCACATCTCGTCTATATTCGTCTCCAACTCTACTGGAACTCGAACTCAACTGTACTGCCTTCAGTTCAATTCGTCGGCCTTATATTACCTTCAAACTCCCACGCGGTGATATGGACACGCCTCCACGCCTCCGCAATTTCTTCCGATATGTAGCGATCGGGATGTGTCACTTCCGCTCTCTTTGGAATGGCCTGTGTGATCGTCATCGAGCGGAAATAACTGTCATGCAGTTCAGAGGTCACTCTCTTCCGGTGCGTCAGTCTATGAGAGTATAATGCGATTTTTTTTACCTCGTCCCATTTCAACAGCCAATTTCCGCCCACGCGATTTCCTCTCATAACTGCCATTAGAATGTGTCACTTCCTTCCGGTGCATCACCTTGAATGGCATTTTTGGCCGGGTCAACAGGTCAAAACATAACATTGATCCTTAACTTATTATGCTGAGTGTTAAGCAAAGCGCCATTAATTACAATTTTTGAGTCTTTGGTATGTTTCCTCCTGGGATTGAACCCAGGTCTCCTCAGATCGCGTCATACCAAAGACTTTAAAAATGGCACTTGATACCTCCTTACATAACATTCAGCAATATAAGGTACGTATCAAGGGTAACGTGGAGAAACCCAGGGAAAAGAGTAGCGCCCTCCCCAACACCTCAGTGTTGTAGCTATTGAAAAAGGATCGTTCTGGTCGCACTCGACTAAGGTCACCAAATTTCATATATATATATATATATATATAATATTAATTAAGAGTTTATGTAACAACTCCATTGCCTTTGCCATTACCCGCGGAGCTAATTTGTAGAATAGCTGTTTCGTAAAACCAGATATACTCCGAGTTAAAATAAAATACAAGTGTTTGAATATCCCCAGAAGACTATTTTTGATTTCGATTCACTCTATTTTCTTGTTGCGCGAGAAATTACAAACAGCGAGCTGCGATTCAATGAAAAAACCTAACCAATAATAACATGAATAAAAATACTATTAAAAAAAGATTAATAATAACTGGTAAATCTTCATGGAGAAACAAAAATAATTTCATTGTAGATGAATAATAATAATAACGGATTATTTTATTTACACCTTATCATTTGATAAAATCTCAGCATTAATGATAGGTACGAATAATTACACAAGAATTAAAAAAAATGAAAGTTTGTTTTTATTTGAATGAACCTGGAAATAATCAGAGATATTTTTCTTTTTCTTTTTCCTGTTTACAGATATAAGATATTGCTTAAAAATCTAAAACGAAGAAATATTTTTTGATTTTTCAGATTTGGATTTATAACTCGGAAAATTTTTAGAAGCAATTTCTGTCAGAATTGGATTTATTCTTTTCCAGGAAATAAACTTTTAAACATAAAGCTTATTCAAAATAAGACCACATTTTCCTGCTATTATGTTCATTTTCTGGCAAATACTATTGGTAAAGGTATGAAGCCCCTTATCCTTCCAGCTATGGGTTAAATAGTACCACTACTTTTTTTCTAGGAGAATAGCTTTGGCATTAAATAACCTACAAAGGTTGATATGCTATTAAACAAAGAAACCAAACCAAGCCAAACATTTTTCTGAAACTTCATAAATATTAGAGCTAAGTCAAATTGGCATTAATAAATAAAGAAAAAAACACAAATGAAATAAGGACACAGACTTCTATAAAGTTAAAATAATTAGCTGGATTTCCTGTAGTTGGCATAGATTTTAAATTAGGTCTGCTTTCTTTGTTTAATGGCATACGAACTTTCGTGGATTATACACTACCAAATCCATTTTTTGTAGAAGAAAATTTAACCCTTATCTTAGGGGATAAGGCTATTCATATTTTCTAAAAAAGGATTAGGCTTAATGTGAAGTCATAAATCGACTGGAGCTTAGACTTGCTTACTACGATGTCATAGTCAAGCACGATTGCCACAACGCCATGGGGACTTCCCAAATTAAAAATGTATGACATGCTTTTATTCTTGTTTATATTTCATTCTCGCAGTGTATTCTCACACACACGCATAGACATACATACATACACTAGAAAAAAATCTATGGATGGAGATTGCTTATGGTGTTTCCTCTTACCTCCATTACACACACACACACACACACACACACACACACGTATATATATATATATTTATACCTTATCAGAAAGTCAAAAACATTACTCATATAGATATACATATTCGTGTGTGTATGTGTGTGTGCGTATGTGTGTAAGAGAGAGAGAGAGAGAGAGAGAGAGAGAGAGAGAGAGAGAGAGAGAGAGAGAGAGAGAGAGAGTGTGTGTGTGTGTGTGTGTGTGTGTGTGTGTGTGTGTGTGTGTGTGTGTGTGTGCGGGTGGGTGCTAGTTACAAGAGCCTCTGAGGCAAAACATGTCCTTGAGTAAATCCGCGTGAAATTCCACACATTTTGATGTGTGAAGCCGAATTGAAAAAGCCTCGTTCTGATCTTCAAAGTCGATTACTGATGAAATGAAAAAAAACAAAAAAAAAAAACAAAAAAAAAACAAAACTTCCTGGCACAAATCAATTTATATTCCACTTTTTTCTCTGACGTATTTCCCACTAATTCAGTGGCATGCCCTCATTCGAACTGACAATTTGGCCCTGCCGGTTCTTGTTAGCAAAAGGCAATTTCATGTTTCCCGGTTAAAAATATGTAGCAGATATTAATAAAGGATTTTAAAATGGTCAATTTATTTAATATTTGATGATTGAAAATTGTACACACAGCAATTGTTTACCTGCATTAGAAAAAAACAGCAAAAAACTGCTGTCGAATTGATCAGCATCAGATTTTTCATAAATTTTCTGTGTAACGTGTGAAAAGCAATTATTTATTAAAGTTATGAGAGTAAATCAGTTTTCTTTACTTCGGCTATTATTCCTTAAATCACGAAAAATATCAACAGATCTATCTGGATATAGGATTTTGAAAAAAATATACTACCATTTGCACTGATGCAATCGATTTAGAAAGAATTACCATATTTTATGGCATATAGGGCGCACGTTTTTTTTGGCTAAAATATCTTTTTAAATTGCCCTGTGCCTTATATGTCATATTTAGGTTTAAAATAAGCGATAGTCAGCCGAAATTAGCTACCTGGAATTAATATTAGCTTTAGAGAAGCTTTTATATACATATGATCATTATCGAAAAGGCTCTTATGCTGATTAAAAGAGTTATCATTGATTGTTTTCATTATATTAATTTCATCACGTTTAATAAAAGTGCTTTGTTTGTTTTTTCTAGATTTTTCCGGCTGGAATTAGGGTGCGTCTAATACACCTGTGCATCTAATATGTCGTCATATACGGTACGTATTTCGGAGTGGGTTAATACTAAAATGACACATTAAAAATAAATCCAGATAAAAAACGCAGTTAAGTTTTAACTGTTATGAGATAACAACTTTTCACAGTGTAAAATAGTCTTTTCTTAGTCATATGCTATTATGAATAATATTGTAATACGAGGCTTACTAAAAGTGTCTCAGCTCCTCAAAGAAGGTAATCCAGAAGAGTCATGAAACATGCAATTCCATGTTGTCCTTTTCTTGTTATAGATATTTGGCACATAAGTCTGTCCGTGGGGATTAGAATACTTTGATTACGTCTGCATATGGTTAAGATCTACCCTAAAAATAGATGTCCTGTATAAGACCCTAAACTGCATCCGTAGAGAGGCTCCTTTTCAGGAGACCTGGTGAGTGTGGAAGACTCTTTATCGCCCTTACTCTAACGTAGAGTGGAAATACCTGTGAAAGTTAAATATATCCGTTAAGAAAGGATTTACATTCGATAGATTCGTCTTACGTGATATGGAAGGCCCAAGTTACAAAGAGATTTTCTGCAAAAGGAGAGAGAAAGAAAAAAAAATAAGTAGAAGAAAACTCAGACAGGGAATCTACGGTGACTCAGGCTAATGTACTGCATATAGGTCAGTTAGTCACGGGTGAATGACTATGTTAAATAAAAATGACAAAAAAAAAAGAAAACAACAACTGGAGGTCCGAAATCTTCTGCGTTGGTGTGGGAACACCGGAAAAGGATATGTTCCACCCTCCACCATCCGGTGGAAGTAAGGGTACGACTCGGATTAGAAAGTGAGTTAACAGCCGGGCGTGAAGATTTAAAGATACTTGTTGAACACCAACCACGAAAATGTAAATACAGACGAAAATTATGCCTTTTCATTTTGAGGTGAGCTCCGAACAGGGGTCTCACACAAGATACAAACTTGTAACTACAACAGACAACCAAGAAGAAAATTCCGGGTCTGTGTCTGCTCTATCTTCCTCTCCTGATGACATATTGTCTTCTATTGTCCAGCAAATGTAGGAGACTCAGTTTTCGTACTTTTTATGCTATTAGAGTACCAATGAAAAATGAACTGTTGACGTTGAATATATATTCGTTGAATGAAAATCAGTTTTTGGTATACAGGTATATTCAATAAAAATTTGTTTGTTTTCTGCAATCATGTAAGCCTGACATTGAGCTGTCCAGTTTGAAGATAAATATTAAGCATGAGTGAGATATCTACTTAGCCATGACTGTTTTGGCCAGGATTTTGTTTAAATAGGTGTTTATGTGTCTTGCCATATCTGTCTATTCTATTTTAATGCTGTATTTTTAGGATTGTTTAGATTAATGTAAAAGTCATTTGATATCAGAGTTTGGCGACGTTTTATTCAATTATCTTCGTATAGTTTTAATCATCTTTATTTAGAATTTGTCAATATATTCATTCAAGTGTATAACGCTATTTCCCTGATACGAGACTTCTTCAAAAAATAGTTAATTATTAAATCTAATCATATGTATTATTCTTTTTTCCTTTTCTGAAAATGTTAAGAAACTACATTTTAAAGAATCTTATCTTACAGGTATAGGGAAAACCCTTTTTAGATATTTGACCAATGAGATTAGGTTTAGAGTAATTTGGTTGAACTGAAAATTCTCAGCCTCACCTCACTGAATGAGCCATGCAAAGCTCACCTTTATTTAGAGTGGAGCAAAATTAAATCTCCCTTTTGACATTGACCTTTGAGATAAGGACTAGAAAAATATGTTTTACGAAATGACCTGTTTAATCATTATGATCGATGAAGTTAGTTCACAACAGAAAAGTAAATAAATCCGCTTACCTTTAAAATCAAAAACAATTGTCTCGCACTTAACTGACCTTTAGGAACAATCAACCAACTTTTTAGGTCAGTTTAAGCCTTGTTCAAAAAGATAATAATGATAAGGATCTTTTTGTTTTTGAGATATATATAGTTATAAATCAATTTTCATATATTTCATGAATTTTAATTTTTACAAATTAATTAGACCGCACGTCTTGTCACAACTTGACACGAATGATAAACCACCCTACATTGCAATACAAATACCGAAATATCAAACCTGTTTCGCCTGAATTAACATTGAAACTAGCAGTTAATTCCAAAGGATTTTAAAAAGGTAGTACATGCTCTTGTCCTTGATAGAATACTGAATAACTGCCGGAGGAAATGTCAGTTAGGGTCTGAAATCTCAAGTCAGCTTGCCTCGTTGCAATAAAGAATATCACTGATTGAAGACATACCCTGAATCCAACAATATCTGGGCAAATCTAAGAAGCAAGAATTTCTTGAGGCTAAGTCTCGCCAAGTTATGAAGCTGGAAAAGATGAAAACTCCAAGCATGAAAGAGCAAGTTCAATACTCACCTGTGAAAGACATTGTTAACATCAGTAAGTGCCAACTAAATTTCTCTGAAACCACAGTGTTAAACAAGGGTTTCCACAACCCTATGACCACCAAGCGTATCACTATATATCCTAGTCCTAATCGAAGAGGCAGTCAATAAAGTTCTTAAAATCTGGGAGGAAGAGCTAAGAAAGAAAATTAACAATCACTCAAGAAATCAATGCCTCAGAAGCCAAACAACTTAAAGAAATAAAAGTTGGCGTCGCATCCCCACAGGCTGATGAAAATATTATTACCCTACAAGCATAAAAAGACAAGGTTACAGCGGTGATAGATAAGTTTGGTTTGGTTTGGTTGGCAGGTTATTTAACGCCAAGTCCCATGGGAAACTTTAGCAGTGAGAGAAAAACGTGCACTAGTAAAAACAAACTCCAAAAACTATCGAAAAAACCCAACAAACACAAATGCCTTAAAACTAAAAACGGCACAATATCAATTAGCAGGCATATATATAAAGGAACAGACAGAATACATTCAAAATCAGATAGATAAGATTAGAGACTCGGTGGAAGGTAGACAATCTAGAATAGCCTGGCAAACAATATAACGCAGTGAGCAGAAGAAAGAACACAGCCAAAGCAAAACTGAAAGCAGCAAACTAACAAGAAAGAATAAAACTGTGGAAACAGCACTTCGAAAACTTACTTGGAAACCCACCAAAAATAACGCATGAACCAATCACCAGAATAATTAGCAAACAATTAGACATTAAACTAGGACCGTTCACATAAGAAGAACTCGACTCGGTTCTCAGAAAAATTAAAAATAGGAAAGCTGCAGGGCTGGACGAAATTCCCCCGGAAGTATGGAAGACCAGACAATTCGACGACATACTGCTCCGACACTGCAACGCAGTATACAATCAAAATCCGATAAATAGATGGATGAAGGGATGCATACTCCCCTTCCCTAAAAAGGGGGACCTCGGATTAGCCAAAAACTACCGAGGCATAACACTTACATCCATAGCTGCCAAAATCTACAATGCCCTACTACGAAACCGAATAGAACCCAAAATCGACAACATACTTAGAAAAAACCAAAATGGCTTCCGAAGAAATAGATCCACGACCTCACAAATATTAACCATCCGCAGAATCCTTGAAGGTGTACAAGCGACATTATTATTTGTCGACTTTACCAAGGCTTTCGACTCCATTCACAGAGGAAAGATGGAACAAATCCTACTAGCGTACGGCATACCTAAAGAAACCGTAGCGGCAATAACGATTCTCTATAGAAACACTAAAGTAAAAGTACGATCACCGGATGGAGACACAGAATACTTTGACATTGTAGCAGGAGTACTACAAGGGGACACGCTGGCCCCGTACCTCTTTATCATTTGTCTAGACTACATACTTAGAACATCGATTGACAAAATCAAAGAGAATGGCTTCGAACTGACGAAGACGAGAAGCAGAAGATACCCCGCAACACCAATTACCGATGCCGACTACGCCGATGACATAGCGATACTGGCAAATATACCTGACCAAGCCGAAACACTTCTGCATAGTTTGGAACGAGCAGCAGCAAGCATAGGCCTCTATGATAATGCACACAAACCGGAATATATGTGCTATAACCAAACGGGGGACATCTCCACTCTAGAAGGAACCCCACTTAAACTAGTAGACAAATTCACGTACCCAGGAAGCAGCGTCGAATCAACCGAAAAGGACATCGAAACGAGGTTAACGAAAGCATGGACAGCTATCAATAGGCTGTCGATTATATGGAAATCAGACCTAACCGATAAAATGAAACGCAGTTTCTTCCAGGCAGCGGTCACATCGATACTGCTATATGGGTGCACTACATGGACGCTAACAAAACGACTGGAGAAGAAGCTAGATGGCAATTACACAAGAATGCTGCGTGCAATCCTGAACAAGTCCTGGCAGCAACACCCCACAAGACACCAACTGTACGGCCACCTGCCCCCTATCACGAAAACTATTCAAGTTAGACGAACCAGACATGCAGAACACTGCTGGAGAAGCAGAGATGAACTCATAAGAGATGTATTCTTATGGATCCCCACACATGGCCGCGCAAAAGCAGGACGACCAGCTCGAACGTACATTCAGCAGCTATGTGAGGATACAGGATGTTGTCCTGAAGACCTACGTAGGGCGATGAACGATAGGGAGGAATGGCGAGAGAGGGTTAGGGATATCTGTGCTACCAGCGTGATATGATGATGATGATGATTTTAAACAATTCAGTTTAGCATGAGTACACAGTTTGTCAAAAAAATTTCAATTTCAAACTATTCAAGCAGTTATATATAATAATTCAGTTTAGTGTAAGTACAGTTTCAATGTCAAAAACAGTTCAATTTCAAGTAATTCAGTTTAGCATAAGCACGCAGTTTAAATGTAAGTACATTTTAATTGTGAGAAACCTTTGTATTTCGAGCTATTCAGTTTAGTCAAGCAGTTCTAAATCAGCTAATTCAATTTAGTATAAGTACAGATTTTGTTTACACACAGTCAAATGTCAAAACAGTTCAATATTAAACGATTCAGTTTAGTGTAAATACAGTTTCAATGTAAAAAAAAATTCTATTTGAAATGATTCAGTTTAGCATTAGCACACAGTTTAAATGTAAGTACGGTTTTATTGTCAAAACATTTCTATTTCAAGCTATCCAGTTTAGCATAAATATGCTGTTAGTTCTATTTATCCCATAGATAGTGCTCTATCAGGCGCTACCACGCCAGGCCAGAGTGGACCTGTGAGGGATAGCAATAAAGGGGTACTCCACGTTCCCCAAAATCCAGCATTGCTAGAACCTCACCATCAGATTGTTTAGTGTCATATCAGGACACTCGTTGGTGGGGTCTTACCCCTCTGCAGAGAAGCAGTCGGTGTATCCTACAGCCCTTAGGTGATGGATAAGGTGAATTATTGCAACAAATTTGCTGAAATGATTGGCAATTGTGGTTATTGGGAAGTAAAAATAGGACCCGAACATAAAGACGGAAAAGAAGTTTTCACCGATCCTTAGTAAGAACCAAGATTTCATAAAACAGATGCCATACATTACAGCATAATAGCTAACGTATTTTTCATTCCTAAGATTCATAAGGATGGTATTTTATTGAAACCCATTATCAGCCACATATGTTCAGCATGTCATTCAGAGAGTCACGTCATTGTGTAGTCACCCCTCTAACGGGTAAATCAGCATCACATGACAAGAACTCTGCCCACTTCATGGAAAAATCATTAATGCTTTGATTCAATCCAACTAGATGGTGAGTGTAGATGTAGTAAGTCTGTTTACAGGGGAGCCCATTTTTGAGACACAATGGTATGGCATAAATTGTCTGCAGACATCTCACAGGAAAACTCACCAGTATCCCAATAGATAATCTGATTGAAATGTTAATTTTCTATGCAGAAACAACCTATTCCATCACGGTCTCAAACATATTCAAACAGGAAGAACTGGCTATGGAATTACCATCCCTCAAATTATTTGCAAACATTCTTGGAATATATTGAAGAAATGCGTTTAAGATCTACATTACTAAAGTCATCATTGTGGCTTAGATACATTCATTTTCTGTCCTTATCTGGAATTTGTTCAAAGACAACTGGATTATGAGCACTTAATATGACTATCTATACAACACGCAATGGAGAAAGACAAGACTACAAAGTAGTCCTAGATATATAAATAACTCCCACAGAGCAAGAATTCAGGTCATCTGTGATCGGAAGACAACATTCACCGGACAATACCTCAGCTTTAAATCTCACCATCTATATCCAGTAAATATGGTAATCGTTAGTTGCCTGCAAAACCAAGCACAAACAAGCAAAAACCATAAATGACACAGATACATTTAAAGAATTAATGAATAGTTTGAGAGACAACGACAGTCACCATAAGCCACAAAACATAACATCTGCACCAAGAAATCTGGATCGAACGACAGAGAAATCTCACCATTCTCTTTCCGCCCTACGTCAAAGACCTAGCCGAAAATATTCAAAAGATATGTTGTTCATATGATATCAGTACAATATTCAGGTGTGGATCGTCACTTTAAAAATATTTTTTCGTGTCAAGCCCCTAACGGAATATAACATTGCCCAAGAATTGTGTATATTCCATCCCCTAAAGCTGCGGTAAAGAATACAACGTCACGAAATACAACCTAAAACTAGGAAGGCTAGATGAACATCGAAAAGTAGTAATCTGAGATGAAATCGAAAAGACAGGTATAGATGACTATATATGAAAATAAAAGGGAAAATATCTGCCTTTATGGGATGAAATCAAAATAATAAGTACGGAATAACATTGAAGAATAAGACGTCTTCAAAAAGCAGTGCATATGTAGGGCTACAGACGCCTGTTGAGTTGACTAAAAAGGGAGATTAATAGTATATAGGAACCAATAAATAAAAATGGTGCGCGTGGTGTAATGGTTATCATCGTAGGAAATGGACACGGCGACACAAGACTGCATTTTCACATAGCACTAATACCCTTGGGAAAGATATGAATCCAATCATTCTCCTTCCAGCTATGGGTAAATAGTAGGATAGACTAGGTTCTTCAGCCTTGGCGAGGCAACTAGTCTAGGAGAAGGAAAACTCTGAATTCAAACCTGTTAAACTCCGCTTAAAAATTGACCTTGTGCCATATCCTGCCCGAGCGTAGGGGTTGGTAAATAGGAATAAATAAAAAAAGGTGGGGTTAACATAGCAATATTAGCTTGGGTAAAAAGGAACTTGCATAATAATGATAATAATAAAAAGTAGTAGTAATTTATAGTGTTAATAAAGCAGAATGTTTATAAGCCCCCCGAATTCAGACTGTATTGTCGAGCAGGACACGTGATATAACAAATATATGCGTTTGATTATTGAGCTTTTAGGTGCAATCATCAGGAGGTTGCTGGTTCAATCCTGTGTACAGGTAAAAATTACAAGGAATACTTCTCAGAGCTTAACATCTGTAATCGGTTATGGATAAGGTAGATATTACAATCTACCCTCAAGGATTGAATAAGGGTTCGGTTCGAATTTCTTTATAGGCTCCTCCTGACTTCGACAAGAAACACCAGAGGAAGGCCGAGGGACGTATCGACCGAAACGCTGTGAATGTAGCTATAACGTCAGTATTTCAAATACTCAAAATTATATATATATAATTAGATTGTTCACCAGCATATAAGCACATGCACTAGAGTATATATATATATATATATATAAGAATCACCGATCTTATTTTCTCCATTAAAAGATAAAAATGCTTATGCGCAATCCTATATATGCAATTGTCTGATGATATTTAGGTGTAATTTTTTTTATTTCAAATAAAGTATAGAATTGATTCCACTGGCCTGTATAAAGAAAGAACTCAGTTATGCCAGTTCGTAAAGCACTTGACAGAGAAAGCATGTCACATATTTAATTGCGTCTGATGCTATCTATTCTATTTTCTTTTCTCTGTGTCTTCAAGCGAATTTTTCATATCTATTTCAATTTAATTCTTATCACTGGAAATCGAATTAAGAATTTCCTCGGGCCTTAATGAGTAAAAAAAATAAAAAGAATAAAAATTTTCACATCTTCGTCTCATTATTATATTACGTTTTTTTTTTTTAAGTATAGGGAAAACTAATTCCGCGATATTCACACATTTTTACCTTGTGATAATCTGTTAGTTGAGAAATGAAGCCAGCATAAGTAATGAAGAACATCCAAGTCATTTCCAGATGTCCCCAGTATTGCATGAAACGTACTATTTTGAGATAATAATTAACATCAGCTAATTTAATTCTGACAGATTTTCTATGAAAACTTTTATTTAATTAAACGATCATTTCACGTAAGAATTGCTGAAACGATTAACTGCTCAAAATGTACCAATCGAGGCACACCTGCATTATTTTCCTTGCGTCTACAAACACACATACACACAAACACACACACACACACTCACACACACACACACACACGCACACACAAGCGCATACTCACAGAAAATATATAAATTTGAGAATAGGGATCCTTATAACAGAATTTTGAACATATGCTTTTATTTCCTCGTTTTTTTTGTTCTTTTTTTTAATGTTTTTTTGCAAAAATATGGGGACTGATAATTTCTGTAATCTTTTTAATACAGTACAATTCATAAAGATAGAAAAGAGAAAAACGTTCTCCTGAATATAATGACAAACAGGAAGTCAATGGGGCGAATATACAGATTATATTACAAGTGTAATACAAGTAATTGTATATTTTACTGGAGGAGTTGATGACGTCAGTAAATTCTTTGATAAAGTAAGCTCCCATTGCATAATGGACTCGATCAGCCAGTTTACATACTTTGCTGGGGCTGTTTGCGTCAGTCTACGCTCTAATAGTTCAGGGAAAGGCAGCTATTTTTAAATAGGATATACAAAGCTCTAAATTAATGGGTCTAAGAGAAGGAAAATTCTTAATTAAAGTCAGCTTACTCCTCTAAAAATTGACCTTTTGTCATATACTGAACTTATCGAAGATGTTGAGTAAATTCTTTTCTAAATTTAAAAAAAAAAGCTAATGCAGTGCAAAAGTACTCCATGGCTAAAAATTTCGGTTCGATAGTCGATTTTACAATTTTTCAAAAAAATTGTGTCCACCAACACATAAGGAGAAACTTTGTAAGTCTTCGATTTAAATTTCACAGGAAAAACCAGGATCCTCGATTAAGTTGCAAATATGAATCCATAAAATGGTAATTTTTAAGAATATAAAAGAACATTCAACTTTAACACTCGTTTGAATTAAGCAGGATTATATTGGTTAATTCATTTTCTGATATTTCAGTAAAAAATATTTTCTTTCAAAATATTCCTATGATTATCCAAAAATAATTATCAAAATATGAACTCAATAACCCAGACTTTAATCAAATTTCGATTAACTCTTATGATATCGTTCTGGATTCCTTTATCTTCTCTCTTGTCAAAATTGTCTGAGAGTAGAGCTATTTTCAGATTTGAAATAGCATTAAGCCAAAATTCACATTAATTATTCAGTTAGTTTAAAGATTGGCAATTCATTTGGTGTTATCTTCTGATGTGGTAAAATAATAGAAATCTCAGAGAAAAGGCATTAGGTATATTTACGTACACTTAATGAGAACTGATTTCACTTCTCCAGCAAATTATCTGCAATTGATAATAAAAACGAGCCTATATATATATATATATATATATATATATATATATATATATATATATATATATATATATATGAAAAAGCATTGCTGGATAAAGTACTCGACGACTTTTGATAGTGCATTCACTAAGTTTCTAGACTTTTTTGTTCACGCATATAAAATTGTCGTAGACTCTTGAAAGTTCATTATCTTATTGCTATATGTCTTATGAGATGACCGACCAATTTTTATGATTTCAGCTTCAAATCTACAGCTACAACAGGAACTGGAATACACCCAACTAAAGCCTGATTATCACAGCTCGTGAATTTAAAAAATGCAATGACGTGAGGACACTTTAGAAGAACGACATGCAATAAAATTCTGTTTTAAACTTGGAAAAAATGCCACAGAAACATATGGAATGCTTCGGTCTGCTTTTGGAGGATCTTACATGAATCGAGCATCAGTTTTTGAGTGGCATAAGAGATTCAAGGAAGGTAGGGGTGATGAGAGGTGTGGGAGGAGTAAGAAAGTGAGTACACCAGAGTTGATTGGCTAAAGGTTTAGGGTTACTATGTTGAGCTTTTAAGGGAGTTCAGGAGGAGATTCCGTCGGAAGAGGCCAGCACTCTTCAAATCGTGTCAGTGGCATTTTCACCAGGACAATGCACCAGTCCACAACTCCATCCTTGTCACTGACCTTTTGACCAAGATGGGCATCAAGGCAGTTCCTCAGCCTCTCTATAGTCCAGACCTTGCTCCCTGTGACTTTTGGTTATTCCCTAAGCTCAGAGGCTGTCATTATGAGGCAATTGAGGAGATTAAAGAGGAAGATCATTGAGGAAGATCATTGACACAAGAGGACTTCGATGGGGCATTCCAGAAGTTGTTAGAACGGTACAGCATGTGCATTCCAGCCGGAGGAGATTACTTCGAAGGGTACTAGAGTTTCATGTGTGTATTATCAATAAAAGTGCCCATACGAAAAATGTCTGGAAATTATTTAATGATCCTCGTACATAAGACTGGAAGATCAAAAAAGTGGCCAATCAATCGTAATTATGAGTAAATTGGCAACCATAGTCGAGGGTGACCCGAAGGCTCTCCTTTCGATAGCTACTACACCTAGGTGTAGGGAAGGGGACTACTCTTTTCCCTGGATTGCTCCACTTTACCCTTGATCCATACCTAATAATGCTGTGTTAAGTAAGGAGGCATCAATTACCATTTTTTGATTCTTTGGTATGACTCGACCTAGGATTGAACCTCAGTCTCCCAGGCCATTGGCAAACACTCTAACCGCTAGGCTAATGTACCAGTTAAAATTATAGTGTTGTATAAGGCCACGTAATAATGTAACGTTACCTCACCGACACGGCACAATCTTGAATATCAGTTGGTGTTACATTTCTCAAATACAAGGCGTACTTAGTCGTTTCGAATACAAAACTTAATTAGCTGAATGCATCATTTCAACGTAGTCGTCAAACGAAACGAGAGAGAAAAATAGAGTTAAAGATATTAGCTGTTACGTCGAAACTCTAAAATTCTCATTCATGAGAGACGAAAGATCAAAACACCGATTTCATTAATTTACGCTGTCACCCCAACAGGGCCACAATGTCCCATTGACCTGAATCTCACAGACGCAGCTTCGACCCTCTGCTACACTCTAACCATTACAAAATATATATGTAATCAATTAATTTCCAGGGAGACGGGCTATACCATTTGAATCTTGCATACTCTAAAGAACATCATAAGATAGATGGGTATTCATGAGACCAATACCTAAGAATTAGATCTTTCTACACATTAGAAATGTTTTGCGTAAATACTTAAAGAAAACTACTTTATTTAGAAATCAAAGATGGATAAAAAAGAAACTGACTTGTCGATTAACTTGTAGATAAAACGAGGATTATTCTAGTTATTGGTGATCTATCCTCACACTGATCCTTCGGGTCAGGTTAGTGATGGCTGCGGCAATTTTGAAATGTGACAACATAAAAATATGTAGTATGTTGGTGTAAGGTAAAGAGACGTTACACATACTTGACACTCTTAATTAATGAGTTTGGTAATATATTGCAATTGTAGGATTGGAAAAAAAAATCCATCTTATCTGTAAAGGGGCAGTTATTTTATGACTTACAGTCTGACGATCGGGACACCGTCCCCCAAGCATCAACAGCCCGTAAACTTATAAGTGGTATGCAGAAAAGTTCAAATAAAGCGTCTTTTTTATGAAAAGATCCCGTTTCACCTCCGTAAAATAGGCTTGTCTATGACCCTTAACTAACAATATACGGTTACGGTGCCAATTCTTGAATTTAGGGAATGTGTAGCTACACATTTTTACTAATACTGTCAATTTCACTCGGAGTGGAAATACTTGTAAGGATTCTGTCTATGTTGGCTTTAATGCCGAGGCCTTTTGGCATGCAGGCTGCTTTCTTTGTTGAGATTTGAGATGCTTCCAAAAGCGGTTGTTCTTGTTATTACACTATAATGATTCCTTTAGTGAGAACCCTATTCTGAAGCTGTGGGTAGTGCTGAGTATTCATTCATTGCCAATACTCCCAGGTCTAGTCTTATTCTAAGGGTAGGTTCTATTACATTCCTGTGTTTGGAAATCATATATTTTATTGATATACTTGATAACTTTATTATTAGCCCCGAGTTCATTCCATACTGACATTGACACGATGTGATTACGGATGCGCATATACGAGTAAAAAATGGGATTTAATAAAAGATTACTGTGGAACGTTGAATATGTAAATGGTAATGATTCTTATAAATCATTTACAACTTTTTGGTTTCAGTCATCCGATGAAGGTTGATATGCCGTTAAAGATTCCAAACAAAACAAAAGAAACTAAAACAAAAATGACTCATCTATGGGTCAGGTGGATCTGTTTTAGGTTATAAGTTTTGTTTTTATTAAATGAATGTAAAATTAAATTGGTTTAACGCATATAATTGAAAATATTATAACTTAAAACTCTCTTCAGTAAAACAATAACCCAGAAGAGTTTGAATTGCAGTAAAACCAACCAACCAACCAACCAACCAACCAAACATTTTTATTATCTTTTGATGTGCTGATCAAGAAAAATCTATAAATCCCTCCTTGCTCCAACTAGATGTGTCATAAATCTAAATAATAACGTAGAACTCTTCTATTAAATAACAGAAGAAAGAAAGAAACAAAACAGTAATATTTAAAATGTATATCTTCTTTTATTATATCTACACAACCCAGCGTGCATAACTATTATGAAAAGTGTTTTTTTAAATCTTTTTATCTCCCCTTTTACCTTTTATTTAAAATCTCAGTTTACTGTGGCTGTCAATTTATATCAACGAGAAACTTCACTGACAAGAGATGGATATTATAAAGTATGTAACTTCAAAAAACAGCAATAAAAATAAATAAAACATCTTTAATCTGTTGATAAATAAAAGAAACGGCTGGCTCTAAAACACACTTCTGTTCTTAACTGGCAATCGGAAAAATTGTTAAACTCTCTTTCTCACTCTCTCTCTCTCTCTCTCTCTCTCTCTCTCACA
>OY757916.1:112672544-112745044 GCA_963585895.1 Sepioteuthis lessoniana
AGTTTTCGTGATGGGTGGTAGGTGACTGTACGGCTTCTGTTTTGTTGGTTTTGCCTCTAGGACTTGTTCAATATTGCTCACTTGTTCAATATTGCTCTCTTGTTCAATATTGGATTATTTTTAATTTGCCGACAAGTTTTTTCTCCATACGTTTAGTTAGCGTCCATGTAGTGCAGCCATATAGCAGTATCGACACGACCGTTGCTTGGAAAAAAAATGTGTTTTTTTTTTATCGGTCAGGTCTGGCTACTATATCGCCGTTAGCCTATTGATAGCTGTCAATACCTTTGCTAGTCACGTGTTGATGTCTTTCTTGGAAGATGAGATACTGCTTCCTAGATAGATGTAATTGTCTACTATTTTCAAAAGCCCATCGTTTTGTGTGGAGATGTCGCCTCTTTGATAAAGCATCTGTATTCCGTCTTGTCTGCGTTGACACGAAGGCCTATGACATTAGTTGCTCGTTCCAGACTCTGTAGCAGGGTTTCAGCTTGGGCGGGGGTATTTGTCAGAGGTGCTATGTCATCGGCGTAGTTTGCGTCCGTAATTGTTTGAGCCGGGTGTCTTATGCTTCTTTCCTTTGCCAGCTTGAAACCGTTATCTTTCATTATATCAATAGACGTTCTAAACACGTTCTTTAGGCAGATGATAACCAGGTATGGGGCTAATGTGTCTCCTTGTCGCACACCTGCTACAATGTCGAAGTAGTCTGTATCTTCATCCGATGAGCGGACTTTTACTTTCGTGTTTTTAAATAGCACCAGTTTGGCTACGACGGTTTCTTTGGGGAGGTCGTTGGCAAGAAATATTTGCTCCATCATCCCTCTGTATATGGAGTCAAATACCTTGGAGAAGTTGACAAATAATATTGTTGCCTTGAGATTTTTTCTACGTACACCTTCTATAATTCGACGGATAGTCAAAACAGTTCTTTTCTTCTAACTTGTTTGTTTTTCTTTAATAACATTTCCATATCGCATATGACAGTATGTATTATCCCTCAAGTATATTTAAAATTATTAAATGGTAAAATTAGGCTAGGTTTATGCTATATTTGTCTACCTATTCTTGCTAACCTTAAATTTTAAAGATACGTGAACTTTCGGTCCAAAATTGGTAATTTCGGGGAAAAGAAAATAACTTAGATGCCATCAAAAACAAACGTTTTCTTAAACTCTTATCTATTTCAAACATTTGCTTCTTTCTCAAGGGTCTGTGATATTATTGTAATATTAATTAGGGTAATATTAAACTAGATTGGTGCACTCTACATCCTTCAGGTGAATGATGACATAAAAAGTGTCTCAATATCGCATGAAATATCCTGTGAATATTTTGAGCCATTTCCTAAATAGAAAGTTAGCGACGAAAAGTTATCAACAAGAAAAATTATGAAAGAGTAATATTTTACATTTAGTATTACATATTGAAAATAGTGTATACACTCAAATAGTTTGATAAAAAATATCAAATCGAACCATCTCCTAGTTCTTCGGGATATTTCTCAGAACACCGGGTGTTATTTGCTGGTTTACATCTCAGTATTAGTAAACGAATTCTATTTTAATGGCACATCATTTCGTCTTAAGAAATTAAGAGAAGCTAACAGAAACTTACTCGGCTGGAATTAGGACTAAGTTTTCAAATAACAATCATCTTTCTATCAACTTTTAAAACTTTATAAAAAGTCTAAATTCATTCATAAACATTATCTGCAAGAAATTTATTAGCAGTTTTCTCGGTAAGTAAGTTCACCACTCGGATACTTAATTAACAAATAAATAAACATGGCAGAGAAGTTTTCGTTTTTCCTTTTTTTAAAACTTCACCGTGTTATTGAAGAACTGAATGCACTGTATCCTCTGTTGAGGGTGATATTAAACCTTAAAAGTATGAAACAAAATTGCATCTTTGGGCGAGGCTAGGGTTCTTGAGATTTGGGGAGAGTGGGGTACCCTTTGTCCCATAATATGTCATTTAGAAGGGGTTCAAATAGATATGTTTGTAAATTGCATTAGATTGGAATACATGACGCAATAAATATAACTCTAAATTATTTGTATTAAGAATTGAAGCTATAATTGTTTAACAAGGATTATTATCATCACTAACTTGAAACAATGCATGTGTTCAAAGAAATGATTATTAGTAAAAAGGAATAAGTAAGTTGGTGATGGTGGTTGACGGTAAGCCGAAGGCTCCCTTTTCGATAGCTACTACACCAAAGTTTAGAGGAGGGTGCTACTCCTTTCTCTTGATTGCTCCACTTTACCCTTGATCCTTATCTTATAATGCTGAGTGTTAAGCAAGGTAGCATCAAGTACCATTTTTTGAGTTTTTGGTATGACTCGAACTGGGACTGAACCCAGGTCTCCCAGGCCATTGTCGAACACTCTAACTATTATACCAATGCCCGGTTAAAAATAGGAATAGTTACATCCAGTGTTTGCCCATAGTCCGGGAGACCAGGGCTCAATCACAGGTCAAGCTATACCAAAGACTCAAAAAATGGTACTCGATGGAACCTTGCTTAATACTCAGTATTATAAGGTATGGATATAGGGTAAAGTGGAGCAAACCAGGGAAAGGAGTAATGCCCCCTTCCCTACACTTCGGTGTAGTAGCTATCGAAAAGGGAGCCTTCGGGTCACCCTCGACTACGGTCGCCAACTTTACTTACTTATATAACTGTGTATAAATTATCAATAGTAGAATATTTCATATTATGTAACAATGTTCAGAAAAAGAAAAATAATCTTTAGGAATAGCTAACAGCAAACATAGCCCCAGATGGGTTGACATGCCGTAGAAATCAATCAATTTATCATTCAGTCAATCCTATTTTAACCATTTTCTCAACAGATATCAAGAACAATTCAGTTTTTTAATAACTACAGTGTTATAGTTATAAACATTATTGTGACGATTGTACTCATCTGAAAGGAAGAAACATATGTATTTTCTGATCGGTGTTGTTTTTAATGTGAGGAACACGGTCTGTAATTCTTAGTCATATGACATATTTCTTCAGACTAAGAGTACGTTTTTATTTAAAGCATCATACAAGTGTATGAGTTTATGCAGAGGAACTCTTTGCTAAGGTCACATTAAAACTCGAAGAGAGGCGCGTAGTTTGTTTTTTTTTGTTTTTTCCTTTTTGTTTTTTTTCAAAGAGAAGTGTTACTTATAGTACGGACGAAATGATGTTTGGTCGAGGAAAAGGTTAACTGATACTGGACCTTTTACGTTTGAATAAGGAACTCCGGCTATGGATTCTCCAAACAAAAGCGCGAGAAGGTCGCCAAGAATGGATCTTTGAAAGGATTGGCAAGTAATCTGATCTGAAGGGATGGACTGAAAAATGTATTATGAATGTCAGGAAGGTGACCGGATATGTCGCTTGTGTAACGCTTAATGGAAGGCATTGGATGTTCCTGAGTTTGGAGTCTTAGAATAACACGTCTTTATAAAGTTCCGTTATTCTGCAACTTATGCCTTAAACCAGAAACTGCAAAGATTTTACAGCTCTCTGTAGCATTAGGATTTTTTAAAATAAAAGAAGAAAAGAAAAAAGTGAAGAAATCATAACAAGAAAATCTTAAATATATAATCAAGGGCAATGATCATCAGCAATCTGTGCTGGCTACATAGATTTCCTTGACTCACTCACAGCATCCGTCTTTGTCCACTAACGCGCGTGGAAAGTCTTCTAGATGACATCCAGTGTCCACACAGACCTGAGGAATGTATTTTTTTGTTACCGTACTTATCTTGATTCAATAGTTACTGAGACTGAAGGTAAGTCGTTGTATAGGTCCTTTTGTAGGGTGCTGCTTCCAGGATTTTTCAAAAACATGCAGCAACCGTGTGTAGTTCACACCTTCATTTAAAAAAAAGCAACTGGTGATATCACAATATTACAAACACGACGAAATTTTCAAATAACTTTTTTAAATATATAATCAAGGATGGAAGAGAATATTAAGATTAGAATGGGTGTAAAATTACCAAACGACATATGACCTTCACTAATTAATCAATTTTAGCATAAACAAGCGAGTCTTGTAACATAAGATCAGTGTCCTTTATTTGACCAGTTAAAGGCTGGACTACTTACTGTGATTAGCAAGCTAGATTAGTTGTCCATTAATGGTGATTTCCAGTTTCAACCGGAGCATAATTCAAACAGTCTTGTACCACAAGTAAAGCTTAAAGAATAATAATTAAATATACCGTTCTTTTATCAGATGAAATTAATCTAATCATATAACTATTTCGCTCATAATGTATTGAGTCCAGGTGTGAATTTTTTCAAGTCTGGGGTGTTAGGATATTCTAAATTTCAGATGGGCTCAAGAAATTATTTTAAAACGGACTTTTAAATAAATAAATAAATATTATACCCGTACATATTTCAATGCTACATTATATTAATTTTTATATCTGTAAATCTGCAGTGTAATTATGAAATAAGCACAAAAATTTATGGAAAAAAAAAAAACTAATTTGTAAAAATAGTTAATCTTAAATTTTCTTCATTAAAAAATTCCAATGAAAGTTTTACTTTGAAAACTTCATATAAAATCTAGATATTTTCAAGAAATTAAAACTCACCTACTTATATATATATATATATATATATATATATATATATATATATATATTAGTCTTTATATATAGTTCATACCATGGAAAATTGAATGTGACCTCATGTTTCATAACGTTTTATAAACGACAATCATCAGGCTGAGAACGAAAGATAAAGAAATCAAAAAATACAGTCAAAAGAATTAGTTGTCTAAATTTCTGAAACAAAGCTTGGTGATTTTTATCATTAAGGGTTTTCGGACTATTGTCTTCATCTTTATTGTTATTTCCACAACGTTTCGGCCCATATGTCCTCCGACCTTCGTTAGGTGTTTGTCGAACCCGGGAACCTTCACAGAACTTCGAACTACGTCCTTTATTAAATGCACGGGGGTCGCCTGTTCTGATTCCGTTATCCATAACCGGATACAAGGGTTAAGTATTCCTGTGTTGTTACTCACCTGCAGTCAGGATTGAACCTGCAACCTCCTGATGATTGTCTCCTTAGAATCTAAAGGAACAAACGCTTATAACCTCCTGGACAATTCAGAATGAGTTTTTTGGGATTTATCAACTTAATGTTCTTACTTGACTAGGATTACTGCTATTATGTATGATTTTTTTACCTATGCTCATATTCACATTTTTTTTCCATATAGCTTTCTTAATTATCGGTTCCCATATTGTATTCTACTCTATATTTGGTCTACTCAGCAGGGCATTGTAACCCAACATATGTGCTGATTCCATAAGGCGTCTAATCCTCCAGTGTTCAGCCTTATCAATTATTTCAACTTTATACCATAAGGGCGGATGGTTTCCCATTTCTTTCCATATCTGGTCCGCCCTACCCGACTTTTCAATCTCACCTTCCGATGTTCTTCTCACCTTACTTTTGGTAGGCGACCTGTCTCACCTTTGTATATTTCACCGCAACTTCAAATTTTGGTAATGTTGAATTCTTGGTCATGTTGAATTTCGTTGGTGGCTTGACCCGGAAGAGATACCTCCGGAGAGTTGAACCACTTGTGAATACTGCCCTGATGTCATATGGACTATATATCTTTTGGATCCTTTCGGCTAGTCCTTTGACATAGGGCAGACATACCGTGGTGAGTTTTCGGGTATTGTCCTCTATCCTTCTATCCAGGTTTCTTGGAGCCGATGTTATGCACTCTGGGTAGTTGTTAAGATGGAGGTTGTGTCTCAGACTAATCATTTCTTCTTGATATACATCGGTATCGCTAATAATGGTTTTTGCTCGATGTTGTAAGCAATGAACTATTCCTTTCTTTACCGTATTTAGATGATGGGAGTTGAAATTGAGGTACTCTCCGGTGAAGGTCGGCTTACAGTATACAGATGATCTGAATCCTTGCTCTGTGCGCATTACTGATACATCGAGGAAGAGAAATTTATTGTCTCTCCATTTTGAACTGTATAGATGGTCGGATTGAGTTCACGTGATCAAATACTATCTGAACATCTTCCTGATGAGGTCAGAAAATGAATGTGTCATCTACGTATCTAAGCCACATAGATGGCTTTAGTGATGTAGATCCTAATGTTATTTCTCCTGTAAAAAGAACTTTAGAATTGTGCACAATTTTTTTTATGTGTGCGTGTGTGAATGTGCGTGTGTTTGTGTAGTTTATATTTGTGCATTATTGTGCGTGGACGTGTAAGTGGTGTTTAGTATGTGTGTTGTTGAGCCAAAGTCGCAACAGATTCACAGAGGAAAAAAATGTATTTGTTTCTTTATATAAAAGCACGCACGCGAGTCTGTATGTGTGTGTGTTGATAATTTTAACTGAGGAACAAAATATCATCATTGCATTTCGAAGATAATAAAGTTTTGATTGGTAAGCGTAATAGGTGAGTGTAGTATGGTGGGCCAGAATCGCAACAAATATCATGGTGATGAGATATGTTATATTTTAATATACAATGGAGTATTATGTAATATCGTTATTTTATCATCATCATCATCATCATATCATGCTGGCAGCACGGATATCCCTGACCCTCTCTCGCCACTCCTCCCTATCGTTCATCGCCCTAGGTAGGTCTTCAGGACAACATCCTGTATCCTCACATAGCTGCTGAATGTACGTTCGAGCTGGTCGTCCTGCTTTTGTGCGGCCATGTGTGGGGATCCATAAGAGTACATCTCTTATGAGTTCATCTCTGCTTCTCCAGCAGTGTCCTGCATGTCTGGTTCGTCTAACTTGAATAGTTTTCGTGATAGGGGGCAGGTGGCCGTACAGTTGGTGTCTTGTGGGTTGTTGCTGCCAGGACTTGTTCAGGATTGCACGCAGCATTCTTGTGTAATTGCCATCTAGTTTCTTCTCCAGTCGTTTTGTTAGCGTCCATGTAGTGCATCCATATAGCAGTATCGATGTGACCGGTGCCTGGAAGAAACTGCGTTTCATTTTATCGGTTAGGTCTGATTTCCATATAATCGATAGCCTATTCATAGCTGTCCATGCTTTCGTTAACCTCGTTTCGATGTCCTTTTCGGTTGATTCGACGCTGCTTCCTAGGTACGTGAATTTGTCTACTAGTTTAAGTGGGGTTTCTTCTAGAGTGGAGATGTCCCCCGTTTGGTTATAGCACATATATTCCGTTTTGTGTGCATTAACATGGAGGCCTATGCTTGCTGCTGCTCATTTTAAACTATGCAGAAGTGTTTCAGCTTGGTCAGGTATATTTGCCAGTATCGCTATGTCATCGGCGTAGTCGGCGTCGGTAATTGTTGTTGCGGGGTATCTTCTGCTTCTTCTCTTCGTCAGTTCGAAGCCATTCTCTTTGATTTTGTCAATCGATTTTCTAAGTACGTAGTCTAGACAAATGAGAAAGAGGTACGGGGCCAGTGTGTCCCCTTGTAGTACAGGAGTTATTTTATGCTGGAATATTATTTGTGTTAAATTGCAATAATAATTTGTATTAGTTATGATATGTTAATGATATATTGCTTATACATCATTGTGATATATATATATATATATATATATATATATATATATATGTGTGTGTGTGTGTGTGTGTATGTGTATATATATATATATATATATATATATATAGGCAGTTAAGTCAGTTTCATAAGCATGTTTTCAAGCAAAACGTTCAATGTATACACTTAATGAAGAAAAATCAGATTAAATGTTATTACAAATTATATCAATTCGCAAAAAGTATTAGTTGTGCTTATTTCATGGATAAATAGATGGATAGATAGAAATACTAGCGGATTTAACTGGCGCATATGTTGAATATGATCAATTTTTTATTTATTTATTTAGGATTTACACCAACGGCAAAGTGAATTATACATAATTATGATAAGTAATACAGAAATGCGATTTCCTTTATTTTCACGATGCAAATACTTTAAACAATATTTGATAAGTTGACCATAGTAATATCATATAAACTCGAAACCAAATTTAATGACAGCGTGTGCGTCCTAATAAAATCTTGTCCATTCTCATACATCTCGTGACGTTATAATTGCTACCATTATTGATTACTATAGGGAATAAACAAACATTTATTCTTCAAGAAACTATAACATAATTATTTCCTTATATTTAAAATTTCATCACGTGATTAAAATTCCCCATCCACAATTTTTAAAATTCTGAAAATGTGTCTTTTTCTTTACAGGAGTTTTCAACTTAAAAAGGAAGAAGCCATTTCTGTGTCATCACTTTCAAAAGGTAGAGTCCAAGAGACTGCCTCAAAACTATTTCAAATCATTTTAAGTTTCATTCAATGTTGAAAAATGCATAATCTGAAGATTCTAATTTTATATTAACACTGTTATTTTAGCAAGCAGTTTGCAATTAAATAGGAAGTCCTTTCTGCATCATCAGTTAAGGAAATTCATTCGTGGCAATCTGGATTTTTAATGAATACTGCAACAAATGTATTTTCGACCATCTTGGGTTTCCTTATAATGTCTTAATCGCAATATTTCATTTTAATATCACCACTGTTATATTTAGAGTGATCTTCAATTAAATAATTAATAATTATGCATTACAAAATCCAAAATTCATGGCTGCCACAGATTTATTTAATTTTTTACCGTGATTCACCAAAATGCAAAAATATCGCAGTCAAAATAAAACAGTTTGACCAAAATACTGTTATTTTACAAGGTTTTTACAATAAAATAATAATCCCTTCCAGCATAACAAATTGAAATTGAAGGAGATGCCGAATTTTTATTTCATGTCAGTTTAGATTGAATGTCAGTGGTGAAATTTTACCATCAAAACATTTCATGGTAATTCTTATTTTAACAGAGTTTTACAATTAAACAATAAATCTTTTCTGTATCACCCAGATCAAAATTCAAGATTACCACAAATTCATGTAATTTCTTATTGAGTTTCATTAAAATGTGTTAATGGCATGAACATGAATTTTTCTTTTGGGCAAATTAGTGTTATTTTAACGAGAAAGTTAAAATTAGATCGTTCTTGCTTTCTGCAATACCAATATCAAACTTCAAGATTGCCACAATGTCTTTTCTATCATATTGAGTCCTATGAAAATGTTGAAATTTGAAGTAAATAACATTTTTTAAAAAGTTGTGAATATTTTATTCCTAAATATTCACTTTGTGTAGAAAGGACCTTCAGATTCTAGAAGAAACGAAAATTTAGTTTTTACATGGTTCTAATAGAAGGTACGATGAATTACTTTTACTGACCCCCAGGAGAGCTTGGAAGAAAAAAATAATGAAAATATCATTAATTTCTTAATAAAGTTTGCTCCTATTAGTACTGATAGAGATCTATTCAGTGTGCAACGGTATCCATTTTTATAATTGTAAAACAGACTTACACTTATATATATATATATATATATATATATATATATATATATATATATATATTGGAGGTGACCGTGGTGTAATGGTTATCGTCGAAAGAAATGGACGCGGCAACACGAGTTCAAATCCTGGACGAGACTGATTGCATTTCACATAGCACTAATACCCTTGGGAAAGGTATGAATCCAATTATTCCCCCACCAGCTATGAAGGACAGTAGGACAGACTGGGTTCTTCAGCCTTGGTGAGGCAACTAGTCTCGGAGAAGGAAAACTCTGAATTCAAATGCTTAAAAATTGACCTTGTGTCATATCCTGCCCGAGCGGAGGTGTTGGGTATATATATATATATATATATATATGTTGGGTATCCCCCACCTTTCTCCACTCAATGAACTAGTCCATCTGCCATATATAGCAGTAGCTACTAATACCAGGACAGACTAGGTGAAAAGCCGCTTCCTATAGGAGCTGCATTCAGTTTGCTGCGGCGCGGATCTGGCCGAGTGTGTCTCGGTAGCTGGATTTTTCCTACGGCATCAGGGGGGCTTCCCCCAAGAATATTACCCCCTTCGGGGAGTGGGGTTGATCGCCCGGCAACTGAGGGAATGCCGACGGGGCAGTGGGCATTTTTGGAAAATGCCGGGTGCGTGTGGGCTACAGCCCTGCACCCGGACCCACCAAAAGCCTTGTGCCACACTTTCTCTTTCGGTGGGGCGTGGAACAAATACCGCAGCTTCTTATAGGAATAGTATTAGAGCGTTGGAGACTGGAGATCGCACTGGATCACCTTACTTGCTAGTGTAATAACGGAAGCCAATACTATCGTTGGACTATATCTTTATTCTGTATTCACTAATCCTATGTTCTTGTCCACTAATAGTCTCTCAATTTTATATACTTTTTCCTGAGAATATATCTCTATTTCTTCTCATATCATGGTTAGTCCTTTATTTGATATTACAAGCGTTCACTCACCAGAATGCAATAATATATATATATATATATATATATCGAAGAAGTCGTAAGTCTTTGAATAATGTCCGATTTTTGAATGCTGATCAACAAAGCAGAAAGCACTTCAAAGACAAACTTTAAAATGTTTATTTTTCTATATGAGCATTTTCTATCTTAATATATTTGGTAACACCTAATAACTGCTCATATGAATTTACAGTCACAATACAATTGTAATGAAGAAGTCGATGCCATCATCGGTAAACCTAGTGGCAGGCTGTGTAAACAGACAATAAAGTATCAATGAATAAAACTCTTGCTGTTGGAAGGAGACAATCAAATAGTTATCATACGGCGCGAGTGAATTAAGTAATTATTTTCGTATCCGGAAACGGGCAGGACGATCCCTATTCAAATCTTGTCTGTAGCCGTTTGCTTTTCATTTTTACACTTGTATGCTTAGGAAAAGGGATGAATCCATCTCCTATTTCCTCATCTTTGGGTAAGTAATAGTACAGATTACGTTCCTTAGCTTTGTTACAGTAATTAATACAGAATATAAAAACTTGGAATTCAGACCAGCTTTAGGAGACGTTAGGTAGATACATACTTTTAAAGTGTAGATACAAATAAATAATAAGTCTATTCTAATTTCTCAAGAATTTGAATGGTAGGAAGATTTGAACATGGGATGTCGAGTGTTCTAATCATTGGCGGGAATTAACTACAAATTAACGCTTAAGATCATTTTTTTTACATAAATTGGGACGACTAATACGAGCGTTGCCATGAAATATCCAATAGCTTCTCTCTGGAGGCAGCCTATTCTTTAAGAAATCGTTAGAAAGGGAGAGGGTTATATCCTGTGTAAAATAGGATGAAAGTTGGACGTAATAATTCGTTAATGAATTGTCAGGATTTTTCTGGGAAAAGCAAATGAGGATACTGAATATTGGATGAAAGTAAATGTTTTCTAAACACGTCTGTCTTGTTTCACGCGTCAGATTTATGCAAAGGTGTTACTGATTAAAGCTTTTGTTGGATGGTCCGTCACGAAGTGATAACGCTTGGCTTACTTAGTGCGAACTTTGGAGAATGTCTTCTCCGCAGCGAAAATAGACTTTTGAAAATTTATTTTTGCATAGCGAGGCATCTTTTATCTAACTTTCAGCAAAGCAATACTTGTTTTTATTTTATTTTTTTCGAAAATGTTTGGGACAAGCCACTATTCTATATTATAACATGGATTGCCACAACACTAAAATATGCACCAGCAAACGGTTATTCTGTAGGAGCGATTTTTTTTTTAATTGTTAAGGATATTTTTTCTTAATCTCAAGAGTAAATGTGATTACTTTGCAGATCTTATAAGCTTTTCTTGCTATCTATTGTTTATATAATTTAAATTGGATGCACTAATAATTCACCCAGCTTGGAAAAAATATATTATTCATGAAAATTTCTCGGATATTTTCCAGGTTTATTTGTAAATCATCGAAGTTTATAAATATACACAGATATATGAGAGGGTTATTCAATAAATAAGGTGAATTTAGCCTAAGCAGTTGATCACAGGAAGCACGGTTAACAGTTGAACTTTTTTCAAGGGAGTCAATAGTCATGGTTATTTTAATGACCCAGAACAGTTTCAATATGACCTTCTTTACGGAACGCTAACTGCACAAATTAAGCAGAAGATATACAATTTGCTAATAAGCCGCCGAGTCTCCCCAGTGGAACAGAAAGGATGCCACTAGTTGAACAGAGATACAGGGGAGAACTACTATACATTGACCAAACACCCTCAAGGAGAGCCAGACGAGATGGTAAAACCTAGATATGGCGTGAATTGACAATCAAAAAAGATATGATATGGTCCCGCAAAGCTGGATAATAGACTGTCACAAAATGAACAAGATATCCGCTGAAGTCATTAAGATAATAGAACGTATCATGGAGAACTGGAGAGTCGAACTGAAAGTAGAAGGAAAAAAACTTAGCAGGTGAGAAAATCCAAAGAAGGATATTCCCACGAGCTGCCTTGTGACCACTACTTCTTGTAATAGCCATTTAATCACACTCTTAGCAAATGCACAAACAGATACAAATTTTATAAAGCGTAGCAAAAAATCAATCACTTAATGTACATGGAAGACATAAAACTGTTTGCCAAAAACGAGATCGAACTCGAGACACTAATACACGCAGTGAGAATATATAGTCATGATATAGGGATGGAATTTGACATAGACAACATGTGCCATGTTAACAATAAATAGCAGAAGAAAGGTCATATGAGAAAAGGAATAGATCAAGCAAATCAAGAAAAGATCAGAACGCTCAGAGAAATGGAAACCTACAAATACTTGGTAATTTTGAAAGCGGACAAATGGTATACACAAAACCCAGAACCTGAGACACATAAACTTCTCTGGGATTTTGATATACAAATGGGTCATCTAATCTAACTAAGACGTCGATTGATTTCAAAAAAGGCAAATGATATAGTCACGTAAAGCTAGATAATAGACTCTCTTAAATTGTACCATATTTCCAACGAAGTGCTAAAGTTTTATCAAGAAAAACATGATAAACTGGGGAGTGGAATTGACAGTAGCAGGAAATAGTTGGAGTAAAAATCAAGGTACTTACCTGAGAGATACGCTCTCACCATTAGTTTTGTGATCGCGGGGATGTCACTCAATCACCTAATTAGTAAATGCAAGCGCCAATAGAAACTTCCGAAATCACAGGAAAAGATCAATCACCTAATGCACGAGGGCAGCATCGAACTGTTTATAAGACTTGACTCGATTGGGAAGGCAAGATGATCCAGTGGGATGAGTGCAAAAAGTTTAGATTTGATCATACGAACAAATGGCATAGGTACAACCAGAATCCGTCCTGGTAAATGAGATACATACCCTTAAATGGTTTATTGACTTTCAAAATGATCACCTAATCTTGGCCAGACGACCAGATCAAGTAATAGTTAGTTAAAAAGAGAGAACTTGCCGAATAGTTGACTTTGCCGTTCCGGCTGATCACAGTGTAAAACTGAAAGAAAGCGAAAAACAAGATAAGTTCCTAAACTTTGAAAGAATACAGAAGAAGACTATGGAACATGGAAATTACGGTGACACTTTTTGTGATTCGAGGACTTGGGAAAAAAAAGAACGAGTGGAAACCATCCAACTGCAGGATTATTTAAATCAAACGGAATACTAAGAAGAGCCCTGAAGACTTGAGGAGAATTGCTGTCACTCAAACTCCAGTGAGAAACCATAAGTTAACCCTGGCGTGAAAAACTCTCAAAAGGGAATAAAAATATTTATAATTATAACTGCTGGCAGAAGGAAGATAAAAAGGATATCGAGAAAGAATGAAACAATACGGACAAAACAGGGCATTCCAAAACAACGAAAGAAAACTCTACCAACGAGTAGGGGGGATAGCACGAAGACATAAAAACAACCGGATGCAAGGGAAGCTGAACAAATTTGGAGTAAAATATGGCAACCAAGAGAAGAGAAAAAAACCCCAAATGGATAAGCAACATAGGAAAACTGTTAGATGTGCTCGAAGAAGAACCGAAAGCAAAAATTCATATCGATTCATTGGGAAAATACAAAAAAAAATCAAAGAGGAAAACGCCAAGCCATAATGACATACATGGATTTTGGTTAAAAAATTCATCCACATCCTTGACAGACAAGCAATCGAAATAAGCGAAATGCAATTCGAGAAGGAAAAATCTAGCTATGGCCTGAATTGACTACAAAAAGACTTATGATATGATCCCGAAAAGCTGGATAATAAACTGCCTCAAAATGTAGAAATCGTAAAATTCTTTGAGAACCCCATGAAAACCTGGAAAGTGGAATTACCAGCAGGAAAGAAAAGCTTAGCTGAAGCGAAGATCCCAAGAGGTATATTCCAGGGAGATTCATTATCACCATCACTATTTTGCAATAGCGATAATGCAACTCAACTAAGGAAATGCACAACCGGATACAAAATTAGTAAATCACAAGGAAATATCAATCATCTAATGTACATCAAACAGTCTAAAAATGAGAATATACGATCAAGACATTGGGATGTAATTTGGCATGCGCCACACCAATATTGAAAAGCAGGAAACGACACTTGATGGAAAAAAGGAACTGCCTATTCAAGAAAAAATTAGAACACTCAGAGGAAATGAAAAATAAAAATACTTGTGAATATTGGAAGCTGACACTATCAAACAAGTGGAGATGACAGAAAAAAAAACAAGAATAAGTTACTCAGGATAACCAGATAGCTAATCGAGACCAAACTATTTAGCGGAAACCATATCTAAGGTGTCCTCGTGGTGTAATGGTTAAAGCGATGAACTGCGGAATCGTAGTAAGCGAGTTCGTACTCCAGTCGTGCTATTACGTTCACTTTCGGGCAAATACCCTTGGGAAAGGTATGAACCCCCTTATTCTCCCTCCAGCTATGGGTAAATAGTAGGACGGACTAGGTTCTTCAGCCTTGGTGAGGCAATTAGTCTAGGAGAAGGAAAACTCTGAATTCAAAACCTGTTAAACTCCGCTTAAAAATTGACCTTGTGTCATATCCTGCCCGAGCGGAGGGGTTGGTAAATAGTACCATATCTAAGGGATAAGTTCCTGGGCAATCTCCCTAGTAAGATATTTGAGACCAAACTTGAAGTGGACCAGAAAAAAGCTTTAGCAAATGGACCAAAGAACAAGAAAACTAATGGTCATGCAGTTGACGTTGACCGACTATATGTGACAAGAAAAGAAATAGTGAAGGGAGGTGCCATCGTTGAAGACAGTGTTAACATATCGATACAAAGACTCACAGACTACATAGAAAAGCGCGGAGAAGAACTGTTTAATCACCAGAAATGATACTGACAACATGAGGACCAAGAGAACGGCAATAACCAGAAAACAAAAATGGGAAGAAAAACAAATCTATGGACGTTTTGAGCGACTAACAAGTGATATTACACACGCGAAAACGTGGATGTGGCTGTGATACTACGCTTTTGAATCGTATGGGCCCTTATCTCGGGCACGGTACCAAAATATGATACATTTTGGACTGGTTACCCATACCAAACAATATGCTTAATATGTTTGTACAGTACCAAATGCAGTACCATCGCTTGGCCGTGAGTTTTCTGGGTAGAATCCTATTTATGGCTGCGCTGTGGACTTTTAGGTCCGAATCCTGCGTCTGGCTGTGTCTCGGATTTAAGAGTCGAATTCTGGTAACGGTGCCAAATGCATTTTCGGATAGTTCGTTTATCAATCCTGTCTGTGCCCACGCTGTGTTTGAATGATCCACTGACAAGGAATGACGCAATCCATCCGGGACTTCTTCTGACTTCTTCTGACGATTGGAACAAAGTTATCTTGGTGTTGGCCAATCAAAAAAAGAAAAACCTTTATTAACAATTAACAATCATTTATGGTTCAATGTTCAGACTGTATATAGCAGAACGAGAGAGAGAGAGTGAGAGAGAGAAAGAAAGAGAGAGAGATATATATATAGAGAGAGAAAATCTGTAAGGCTCTATGAACAGACCCAAGGCAACACGTGCTCCCTACCAGCTCGACAGAACTCTCTGAATGCAAACTTCTAACTGACAATTGACCAATTGACTAACTGACAAGTTTTTCAAAATTCGCTAATTTTTATATATTTCAATTTAGGATATCGGCGGGGATAAAATTATTGCTTTATATCTCACATGTCCCAAATTCACTGTTTTCATTTCTCCGACCAAAACTGTCAAAGAGAAGATATAAATCCCTTTGTTTATATTTTGGCCTTCCTGTGTTGTTCGTTGTGTACTCGATAAAACTTTCCAATTTAACTTACATTTCCGCAAACTGAAAAACTCGAGGCCTTACCAAACTTGGTAATAAAATAAATAACCATCACGACAACTGTTACACATAGCTAAGAGAGTAAAACATTAAGAGAAAAACTGAATCTCTTTTATTAGCAGCACAAAACAACGCCAAGATGACCAATCATTTAAAAGCAAGGATACCTAAGACGCAATAAAACAGCAGATGTCGGTTATGTGGTGATTGAGACGAAACGATCAATCACACAATAAAAAAAACCCAGCAAATTTGCACAGAAAGAATATAGGACTAGAAATGACAGGGTAAGTATCCACTGGCAATTTTGACAAAAACTGCGGTTTGACCATATGAACAAATAGTTTATGCTCAACCAAGAATTAGCCCAGGAGAATGAGACGCAAAAATTCCCCTGAGATTTTGAGATACAAACGGATCTCTTAATCTCGGCCAGATAATCAGAGCTCATAAAAATCAACAAAAAAGAAAAAAAAGAAAAAAATGAGAACTTGCAGAATTGTGGATTTTGCTGTCCCGGCTGACCACAGTCAGAGTTAAAGAAAGTGAAAAGAACCAAAAATAACTGGGCTTTGCTAGAAAAAAATCCCTGGAACAAGAAACTGACGATGACACCAATTGTAATATGTACTCTTGGTACAGTCACCAAAGGATTGGTACAGGCCCTGGACGACTTAGAAATAACAGGATGAGTGGAGACCATCCAAACTGCAGCATTGTTAAGATCGGTCAGAATAATGAAGAGAGTCCTAGAGGCTTGAGGAGACTTGCTGTCACTCGAAATTCAGTGAGAATCCATCAGTTAACCCTGGCGTGAAAAATTCTCAAGAATAATAATAATAATAATAATAATAATAATAATAATAATAATAATAATAATAAATGACACGCATAAACTCCTATGGGACTTTAGCATATAAACGGATCACATAATCCCGGCCAGAAGACCAGACCTTATGATAATCAACAACAAAAAAAAAGAGAATTTGCAAAATTGTCGACTTTGCTGTCCCGGCGGACCACAGGATACATCTGAAGGAATGTGAAAAGAAGGATAAGTACCTCGACCTTGCTAGAGAATTGAAAATGGTGTGGAACATGAGAGTGACGATTGTGCCAATTGTGATTGGTACTTTAAGCACAATAGCTAAAGGATTATTAAAAGGCCTGGAGGGCTTAGACGTTGGTGGACAGGCAGAGACTATCCAAATGGCAGCATTGCTGAGAACGTCCAAAAGCCAGAGACAAGTCATGGAAACTTGAGGAGACTTTCTGTCACTCAAACTCCAGTGGAAAGCCATCAGCTTACACTGATGTGAAAAACTCTAAAGGAGTAAATAATAATAATAATAATAATAATAAGAAGAAGAAGAAGAAGAAGAAGAAAGACAGCAAAAATTAATCAACTCTTATATTAATAGCAATCATTCTTAAAGACGGTAAAAGAAAAGAATAATAGAAATCTGGTCATAATTTGCTCAATTTAATACAACAAAGTAAAGATTTGCTGTGAAAGTTAATTTTAAATAAAGGCAAGTTTTCTAGCCTTGCGATATCAGAAATATGTGAACAGTTAAACTATAGAGAAAATGTTTTTAAAAAATCCCCTACATTTGTCGCAACACAGAATGATGAAAACCAACAAACCAAAGAACTCAGCACCACAACATCAGCCGTAGAACACGAAGACAAAAGAAATATATAGTTAATGCAAAAAAATCATGACTAATCAAGCCAACATTGCAATCGATAAGGAATTAAGAATGGAAAAACGTCAAGGTAGAAATTTGGCTAATGCAATGTCTAAAATGTACAAAATATCCGACAACAAAAAAATTTGGAAACCCATTAAAAACTAGAAAATGGAATTAACAGCAGGAAGAAAAACCCTAGCAGACTTGAAAATCCAAAGAGTCGTCTTTCAGTAAGACTAATTTTCGTATCGCTATTCGTTATAACAATGATGGAATTCACTTATATATTTAGGAAATGCGCCAGGGATTACTAATTCAGATAATCACAATAAAAGATTAATCATCTTATCTACATCATTGATATCAGCATATTTGAAGAAAAAGGAAGATAAATAGAGACTATGAGACAAACAAAGACGTCGATGACTACAGTAAAAAAGGGAAAAGAAAGAAAACTAGTAACAGCAACAGCAATATAAGAACTAAGAGAAAAATAAAAGAAAGCAAAAAACTAGAAAACAGAAATGGAGTGAAACGTAATTGTTATGAATACCTCAAGCAACAAATTGGTGGATTGCACCCGAGAAGACCGTAGATTTTGCAAATCCGGCAGATCACAAAGTGAAAAAGAAAGAAAATGAAAATGAACGCAAATGTTTAGACTTCACCATAAAAATGGAAAAAAAAGAAGCATCAGGCTGACTGCAATACTATTTGTATTCGGTGCACTTCAAATTATCCCAAAAAGGTTTGGAAAAAATAATGGAATTAAAAATAAGAGGAAGAATCAAGACAATCTGAAGGAGGGTAACGCAGTCTTCTTTTTTGTGATAATTTTTTATATCAATTCAATATTTATTTTCTCTTCTTGTGCCAACATTTTTGTGGTGCTGGGGTCAGTGACCTTATGGTCATCTGAATTCTATTTTATAATTGTGTGAGGAGAGTCTTGCTTTTCAGAATTTAGTGTTTTGCTTTGAGTCAGGCAATGTTCATTATTTATTTTTCAACCAATTTCTCAGGAATCTTCACGATTTAATTGTCCACGTATTTCTATGATGTCGAGGTCAGAAAATCAACCTTTCCTCAATATCATTATTGTGTTATCAGCAAGCATTTAGCTTGTTGTATTAGATCTTGCGAGATTTGTACAAATTTTTATTTTTCGTTTTCTTTACCTCTTTTAATTTTCAGCTTTACATCCGATTTCTGAAAATCGTTCACTATATCTTTACGGAAGACCTGGCATAAAGGAAGGTGGTGATTATATTTTTACAGCCTCTTTTAGGTGATATTTTTGCATCCCATTGATAATATTTTCTAAGGTGATGAGCAGTTCCGCATTTATTATCATTATAATTGTTATTTCCACTTTTCAAAGCCACACATATACATTCATATATACATATATTTTCGTTGATTTTCTCAATTTTTTTCATATATATATATATATATATATATATATATATATATATATATATATATACTTTTATTCATATTCACTATTCGGGAGTGTGTTTGTATGTGTGATCATTCGTTGGTATGTATTTACGTATGAGGGTATGTATATTTATGTAACATATATTTTGCTGATCTTTCAATTTTTGCGGAGAAAATTGAGAAAGAATTTCATCGCGAAAGAATCTATTCCTTAAAGCGATTTTAGTGTTGATATCTATTTCCTGCTTATTTACATCTAAACAAGATAAAGAAAAAATACAAAATACCCACAGAAAACTAGTTTTAGTACTGATCCTCTTCACAGGTGGGGAAACAAATTAATTATTTATGAAACCGCTAAAGAGCAAATGCAAAATACCAAACATATTTTAATATTTAATACCAAAACCATCAGCTATATTTCTCTGTGTACCATGGTCCAACCACATTAACAGCTTTTTGCTTTTTTCTTATATCTCTCGAATTTTCATATTGCCAATCAAGTTTAAAAGAATCATTAAAATATAAACTATAGCTCGGACAGTTAAACAGCATATCGGATTTTTTTAAAAACTTGTCAATGTTTCTGCATTAAAACTTCAATACAAATGCTGTTTGTAGACTTTTCAGAACATTAACTTATATGAGAAGTACTATGATATTACAGTTTAAAAATCCCATCCATACGAAACATCTTAATATTAACTAGTTTGAGGTGTCATGTTTAGTTATTCATACTCATACTATGCAGTGACACGGTTAACGTGAACGTTGTCGTCGTGAGAAATTGTATTGGCGACCAGAGTTCAAAACTTCCTACAAACAATTCTCTTCGCATTAATGTCCTTTGTAAAAGCAGGAATCTAACTTTTCCATTAAAAAGAAAAGTGTAAATGTTTTTGTAAAAGTAAGATGGAGAACACGGTCGCTTTCTTGCTTTTTTAATTTTTTTTTTTTAGATTTTGTCGACAATAATAATTGAGTTGCCACAAAAATTTGGAGGATCAAAACCAAAATAGTTTTAAAAATATTATTTCCAAAATTGTTTAAAATGTATTTTAAGACAAATAAAATAACATATAAACCACAACGTTTTAATTTATTATCAAGCCTACCCCAATCTTATAATTAAAAAAAGGATATAAATAAATATTCAGTAGATGTAGCGATTCATTCTGAAAATCTACTCTAAACTTTCGACTTCATTCTTTTGAGTAAAAATCAAACATTTAATTTCTTCAAGTATGCGTTTAATTTTAACGTGGGTACATTTGTTTCTGTGGGTGTGGGTGTTTGTCTTCGTAAGAAATGTACACGGCGACAACGAGTTCAAATCCAGAACGAGACTGCTTTCATTTCACATAGCGCTAATACCCTTGGAAAAGGTATGAATCCAATTATTCTCCTTTCAGCTATGGGTAAATATTAGGACAGTCTGGGTTCATCAGGCTTGGTTTAGCAATTAGTCTAGGAGAAGGAAAACTCTGAATTCAAACCTGTTAAACTTTGCTTAAAAATTGACCTTGCGTCATATCCTATCCGAGCCAAGGGGTTGGTGAATATGGATTTCTTTATCAGTTTTGACGCGAAACCTACACAAAAGGCTTGCGCTCGGGATTTCCCATGAGACCGGGTGAAGACGAGGGAAGGGAAGGCCCCAGAGTAGTCAACAGAAGAAAGCAGTCTACAAAGGAGAGCAGTCAACAGAAGTCAGGGGAAGGCGATGGTTAGAGAAAGGCGGCTGCTAAGTGAGGAGCTTGGACTTGTGGACCCATAGGCCGGATTGGCCAACGTGAGAGGATGAGTCAGTGTTCCTGGTGGCTGTGTAGGATCGCAATAGCCCACAGATGCACAGATATGTGCCCAAACTTTTCTTTTCTAGCGCTTGGAGTTAACCCATGTCCGTGATTGTTCTTCTTTTCTTCCACCTTCTCGGTTGTGTATGTTGTGTCTTGTGTGTTTGTAAAGCAATGCTAAATGCCCCTGGCCGGAGATGAGAGAAAGCACAAGACGATCGGATGGCCATGAAATGGTTTTGGAGGTTGAGATAGTGGGGACCGGCAAGCGGGCATATTGTCACTGAATTCAGGATTTCTTTTCCCACTTGCGATGTAAGTATTGTAAATATTTACCTTTAAAGTAATATTATCTTTTCGTACAAGAAAAGACTTGATAATTTCTGTTTTTCAAGTTGAAAGATAAAAGTTTTTTAAGTTGTAGATCGGTGTTTTATACAATAATTTATATATTCATCTGATATAATATATATATATATATATATATATATATATATATATATATATATATATATATATAAGTATGTGTGTGTTTGTGTGTGTGTGTGTGTGTGCTTGCGTGCGCGCTTCTGTGTGTGCGTGTGTATGTGTGTGTGTGTTGGATATTAACTAGAACATCATTTTGACGTACCGCATAAATTGTGTGGGTGGCGTAAAAGGAAGCGCCACTGTTTCCTAAAGGAAACTGGACGCATGTTGTTCACAGAGGAAACGCTGTAGTAGTTGCATGTGTGGCATAATAGGAGATTCAGGTGTTTCTTAAAGTAAACTGGACGCAGGTTGTGCCTAGCGGAAGTGCCATGTAAATTACGTCGATGCCATGTTAAAAGGAGATATATCCACGTGTACTGTGCAGCCTAGAGTTGTGACAACGAAGATTTGCATGGGTGCATGAAAAATTACTTCAAACAGGAAAGATTTCGAAAACCGTATCGTCACCCCTCTGTGTGTGAATCTTAGTAAACATGACACACAAGAACTATCCTAAAAATATGTATCTATGGATTCAAATACGTTCTCACAAATATTCTACTGAGAGAGAGAGAGAGAGAGAGAGAGAGAGAGAGAGAGAGAGAGAAGGGAAAAAAAACACTGAACATATATGTTCATGGGTGTGTGTATATACATGGATGTACGTGCATGTATGTGAATACACACAGACATAAACACACACAAAATACATACTTGTAAGTACTAATATGTCGAAGTCTTTACTTATTGCTTAAAGTGTATTTCTCTAAATGTTAACGTATCTTTTCCTTACTTTGAAGTTTTAAAAAAATGTATATATTCAACACATTACATTATATTTATGATTATTTTATTGTTATTTTTCCAATTAGGTTTTCTGGCATAAAATTATGGAATTGAAGTTGAATAAGATTAATTTGTAGCAAGGAAGAAGCTTCTAACAAGACTTCGATCTGTTTAGGATACAACAAGAGTTTTTTTCGTTCATATATCAACGTCTGTGTTATGATGAAAACAGAAACTGATGGCAACAATATAAGGTACGTAAGTATTTCTCTGAAATAAGATGTTGACTCGAAACGGTTAGACTTTTGTTAAATGCCTAGCATTTACAATAGTTTCATTTGTCAGTTGCATTTAGATGAAGTATTTTGAATATCTTACAAATGCTGAGTAAACAGAAACTGCTTTTTTAGGACATCGGTAAATGCTAATGCAAATCAATTTAACGCAATCAGGCGTTAATTTTCCATCAGATTGTCTGAAAGAAAATTATATAGGAAATTCTTCCACCTCACACGATCATAAACCGTGTTTCCTTAATACAGAAATTCCGAGTACTTCAGGATATCTACATTTTAAATCAAGACGGATATATATTTGACTAAATATTACACACAGACACACAAACACACACACACACACACACACATATATATATATATGAATGTAGCAGAAAAAAACATAATCCAAATAGGTGAATATATTATGATGTAAACTCGACGTTAACGTTTCGGTTTCAGTAACCATCATCAGGACATGGATATCAAAATAGTTCAAATAGCGATTGATGGATACTGAGATGAAAGGAGCAAATGAGAAATATATAACGAAAATATACACAAACATACATATAGCGTTCAAATTCAAAAGTCAAAAGAACCTGTTTGGCACGTGGAATGATATTTGAAAATGTTGGATTTCCAAAAGAAACGAGACAAAATATATGAAAACCCGTCGTTGCGTATTTCTCAATTTCTTTGCAACTATTCACTACTGCATAGTTTGGAACGAGCCGCCGCAGGCATTGGCCTCCATGTCAACGCACACAAAACAGAATATATGTGCTATAATCAAATAGGTGACATTTCCACTCTAGACGGAACCTCTCTGAAACTGGTTGACAAATTCACCTACTGAGGAAGCAGCGTCTCATCAACAAAAAAATACATCAATACACGACTATCGAAAGCATGGACAGCTATCGATAGGCTTTTGATCATATGGAAATCAGACCTGACCGATAAAATGAAACGCAATTTCTTCCAGGCAGCGGTCGTATCGATATTGCTATATGGATGCACTACTTGGATGCTAACTAAACGGCTGGAGAAGAAGCTAGACGGCAATTACACAAGAATGTTGCGAGCAATACTGAACAAGTCCTGGCGGCAACATCCCACAGGGCACAAACTATACGGCCACCTGCCTCTCATCACGAAAAATTTCCAAGTTAGACGAACCAGACATGAAGGACACTGCTGAAGAAGCAAGGACGAACTCATAAGTGATGTACTCCTGCGGACCCCCGCATATGGCCAAGCAAAAGCAGGACGACCAGCTCGAACATAGATAAAGATGATGGTGATGATGATATATATATATATATATATATATATATATATATATATATATTCACATTCACACACGTATGTAAGAATTGGATTAAAGATGCATAGGTGAAAATTTGATAGACACGCATCACCATTGTCTGTGTTTCAACACTATATTACCCAAGATGAACAAACGTTCAGTCACCAAGCATCTTTCTTCATAAATTTAGAAAACCACACCCACACACACACACACACACACATATATATATATATACATATATATATATATCAGGACAGAATTTAACTATCCGATGCATATACCTTCAGACAACCAAAAATCAACCAACCAACCAATCTACCACCTACACACATGCATATATATTTATATCCATATTCATGTGTGTGTGTGTGTGTGTGTGTGTGTGTGTGTGTGTGTGTGTGATAGATTGATAGATAGATACAGAGACAAGATACAGAAAGTTAGATACCTTGAATTCTATGATTGACGTGTCACCAGAAATACATTTCTCTTAAATACCCGACGAATATTTAAAAAAAAATTGTTTCTGCGTTAAAATACAAAAATTTCAAATTTTCCATTACACACGGCTTAGCTGAAGTGAAAGTGTTAGAAAAATCTTAAATTCCCCATAAACTGAAGATCAGAAAAATTAGAATAAAATAGCAACCCTCAAATATCATTTGGAAGAAAAGAAAGTGAACAATCAAAAAAAAAATTAAGCACATTTTAAATATTTTATAATGCCTTTTTTTTTCTAAAATGTTTTTATTACCCCGAAAATTTAGGCTTTATATACAGTCTCTCAACTAAAATTTCAATGAACGTCCATGCCCTAATCAACAAATATGCAAGACGTATTCCCATTTTAAGACAAAAATTTGAAATTTTAAACCGAAGATTTCAGTTAAAAACGTCGTCTGCCTCAAGAAGATATGCGGATGCCTCAGATTCCCTTGAGTTTTTCTCTTTCTCTCTTTATATTTGTGTGTGTCTCTCTCACCCTCCGTCCCTATCATCCATCGCTACCGGTATGTCCTATAGACTATATCCAGTGTCCGTACAGAGTTAATTAATGTTAACTTTTGGTAGTCTTCAAACAATGGTATGTCCATGTGTAGGTGTGCATAAAAGAACGACGCTCATAAGTTTTCTCTTAAAACTACCACGAGGCACAGCATATCATGTTCATCTTACTTGGATGGTTTGTGAAATGGGGGTAAGTAGCCGAAGAACTGCTGTTTTTCTGGGCCATGTTTTCAAGGCTTGTTAAAATCAGCACGTAGCTTTCTTGTATAGGTCACATTTAACTTTTTCTCGAAGCGTTTTATTAAAGAACAGGTTGTTAATCCATAAAATAATATCGGAATGTTCACTGCTTGAAATATATCACGTTTTATTTCATCAGCAACCACATTTTCATATAACCGACAGCCTGTCAATAGCTGCTCATGCCTTTCTTATGCATTTGTTCACATCGTTTTCTGTTGATGAAATACTGCTACCGAGGTATGTGAACTGGTCTAATAATTTCAGAAGCTTGTTACTTAAAGTGAAGATTGTTCCATTTTGGGGGGGTGGGGGTGGGGATAAACTTTACATTACCTGAGTACACATTGAGACCAGTTCTACTTCCTGCTTGCTCCAGGTGAGATGATTGAGATTCCACTTGGGTACGCGTATTTGTGAGAAGCGCTAGATCATCTGCGTTATCTGTATGTCGTAGTTTTTGCAGGATATCGCCTGCTACTTGTCTTTTTTTTTTTTTTAAATCAGAACACATTTTCATCTATTAGACCAATTGATGTTCGAAGTCTGTAATCTAGGCAGATTTTAAAAAGTATGATGGTCATGTATCTCCTTGGAAGATTCTAGCGACAATGCTACAGTCGGTGTCAATATCACGTAAGTAGAATATTATTTGAGTGATTTTATAAAGAATCACACTTTCTTTTGGGAGAGTATATGCTGATAAGACTTACTCTATACCTGCTTTGTGAAGGGAATCAAATGTCCTGGAGAAATGTACAAACAATTGTATTGCCTCAAGGTTTTTTTTAACTCTTTCCTTCGAAGATTCGATGGATAGTCAGAACTGGGATGTTGTGGAAGGATTTCTCGGAGAGCCGTTCTGATTATTCCACATTTTCTCGACTTCAAGTCCGGTAAGAGTTAGAAGCAAGGCTCCATAAATCTTAGCATCTAAGCACACCTCAGTAGTTTTTAGTGATTCCAAGGTCACCTTTCTTGGGAACGGGTTGAAGGCAGCATTCTGACCATTTCTCTGTTATTTTTTTATCCACCGTGGTAAAATCAAAGAACTTTGTCGTCAAATATCCTTGTGTTTCATACTTCCGGATATATTTCGTCGAGCCTGCAGCGTTTTTCTTTCTTTTTGGTTTTTTTTTTTTTTTTTTTTTTTTGGTTTTTAACTTTTTATCCGTACTGCGTCAAGTTCTTCGGTAAACTGTCAAGAATCTGTTAAGAAATCCTCCTGAAATTCCAAATAAAGATACTGAAGAATTTTTTTAATGCATCCTGATCTTCCCGAAGAAAACTGACCTCAGAATTACAAAGAACTACAGAGGCATAACTTTAACTGCTAGAGATGCAAAGGTGCGTTATGCCATGCTTTGAAATTGTAAGTGACGTCGAGTAAATTCAAAGAAAAAATCAGTACGATTTTCGGAAAAATCAATGAACAGCTTCTCATATTCTGACTATTCATCGAATCATCGCAGGAGTACATGAAAAAAAATCTCGAGGGACAGTTGTTCGTAGATTTCTATAAGGTTTTTGATTCTATCCACAGAGGAAAGATGGACCAAATTATATCAGTATATAATCTCCCTTAAGAAACAGTTACCGCCAAAATGATGATATACAAAAAAATAAAACAACATAAAATCAATTCTTCGCTCATCCAGTGGTGACACCGATTTCTTCAAAGTTTTGGCTGAAACAAGAAAATACATTACCATTGGATCTATTAATAATCTACCAAGATTACGTACTACAAACGTCAATAGATCTAATGAAAGAAAGCGATCTTACACTGAAAAAGTTAAGAAGCTAGAATGACCGATGTCGTCTAGGCAGGTGATCTAGCGTTTGTCATTAATATAAGACGAATGCCTGCCGTATAGCTTTGAACAAACTGCAAGAGACATTGACTTCTTCGTCAACTCAGATGATACAAAGCTGATGTTTTTTTTTAAATAAGTTGTTTCAATTTCCACAATGGCACACGTCTAAAATAAGATTACCGTTTCACTTACCTTGGTAGCAATAACTCCTCAACTAAAAGGGATATCCACGAGTGTATAGGAATGGCATGGACTTTTATTGAGAGGTTACTGAATACAAGAAAATATCACATTTCGGGTAAAATAAAACGGACATTCTTCCAAGATGGTGCCTTGTCTGTGATTTGGATAACTACACTCCAAAGGCTTTAAGAAAGCGCTTTCACAAAAGGTTAATGAGAACTATAAAAGGATGAAGAGTGCTGCATTGAAAAAGTCCTGGAAAAACAACCTACAAAATAGTTGGTTCACGGTTGCTTACATCCCATTTCACAAATCATCCATCTAAGATGTGTAAAACATATTGGGTATTGCTTGATCAAGAAAAAAAAATAATAATTGATATTCTTCGTCCTCTCACACATGGACCAACTTGTATGAGCCGACCAGCAAAATGAACAATATATATATATATATATATATATATATATATATATATATATATATATAGTGATTGCCATTTCTTGGCAGAAGAGCATCCTCTTGATTTGCAAAGAGTACCATTTGAAGCGCGTGTGACTCATGCTTGTATGAGAAATTAATGAACTGTTTTTTGTATTGATATTCCCCCCAGGCAACCTCATATGACTTCTCAAACCGCCTGAAAACGTACATACTTTTTAAAAGAATTGACACGAGTTCCCTGTAGGTTGGTGCTAAAATACTTTTTTGAATATTCGGGAGTTTTCTGTCATTAGATCAGGCAGTAGTGTCACAGGGACCAAGTGCTTGTTTCAAGCTGAACTATTCGATTTTCCGCTCATCGAATGTTTTACAGCTTTCGAAGATCAATTTCTTCTATGCTGTTCAATTTACCTTAATCTTCACTCTGTCTCCATTGCCTCTAGTAAACACGCTGATGTTTTTGACGTCATTCTTAAACCATTTCCTTGAACGTGTGCCATGTTGCAACTCACAATAAAACAGCAACTTGGGAAGCCTAAAGTCCTTCATCCAGGGAAGGTGTACGCCCGTTTGCCGCACCAGATTTTCTCGGTGCTAAATTATCATAACAACTAACCTAGACTGATCGAACGATGTCTCATAATTTCACCAGGCCATCTTTTTTGCATTAGATAGCGGAAATACCTGATCAAAACCAGCATCTTTGAATACTCTTCTGTTATATTAACAAACCTCCCACAAGTAAATATAAATTCAACAATATAGTATATATATATATATATATATATATATATATATATATATATATCTGCAGGTGTGTGAAAGTGTGTTCTTTCAAACTAGGCACTCAGTAAATGACCAAGTGACGTAAACCATATTGTGTTGGGTTTCAAATCCCTAACGTTAAGTCACCTACATTATTTCAGGTTTTGATTGTGTGATGAAGCAGATAATTACCAGCTTTTTATATTCTAGCAATGTAGAATTGCGTGTGAGATGGAAATCCATGAATAGTGAATTAATTTCGATTCAGCCGCACATCCAGTACAGTTTCTATCAAAAGACGGCGTTTTCCAGACCTGTTGAAAGAGATACACAATTCCTATATCCTGAATTGTATTACCTTTAAGGAACCTTTCATGGAAATGTAATTTCTTTAATTGAAAGAAAACTTTTCTGTTTACTGAAGAAACTTTCGGCTAATTTTTAAATGACAATGTTCATCAACATGATCGATAATTTTTTGTAGAAAAATTGCCTATTTTCTTGAGGAAAATACAGTAAAAACCAGGTACTCATTTGTGACCATTTATCAAATACTACTAAAACTTGGAACCGATAATACTATTCAAAAGAACAACACTTCCCTATCCAATGACGAATAGCAAAATACTGCTTCAAAGAATATCAACAAAAGTAATTTTGATTCGTATGAACAAAACGGGAACAATTTTTAAAAAAGCTGGTTATTTAAAAAGTTCAAAATAAATGGCTATCAACTTCTGTATTTGATTTGAAACTCGGATTAGAATGTTCGTACACATACACACAAGCACTCATCTCATATATATATATATATATATATATATATATATATATATATAAAACTTCTCCGCAGGACATGGATATGACTCAAGCTCAATTTTTTATTGTTGTTCAACAGATTTGAATTGATAGTTTTCATTCCAGTCCGCTTTGCCATACTAGGATTATAGATCTCAGTCTGACCAATTATGTCCCCTTATCAGGAGGATGAATTATTTGATTCCTAAAGGTGATACTCCTTTGTGAAAGTGCAAAGTGCCTTATCCAGGATCTGAACCCTTTCCGCTGACTCCATTTCATTCGACACAAACCATTACACCACGATCAATTCTATGATTTGTTCCCAATAATTTTTTCAACAAATCAAGAGCCATAAATGATTAAGTAATAAAAAAATTTCTTAAAAGTCAAATAGGTAAAATGAGCAAACGTTTAGTCGCGAAAATGGATCAAACATGTCGATTGGAGCCCTAGAGTATATGTTTCAGATATCTGCTGTTTATTTGAAGGCAATATTGAATATAGCATACAAAAGATGTTGATAATGTTTGTACATTCCTCTGGAGAGATCACAGGTCCAGAGAGGGAGGAAACCGTTACCCTTAGTTCTTCATAAGTGCGATGAGCCTCAAAGTTCTGGAAAACCTGAAAATTTGTTCGCTGTTAGGAAATTTATTGAAATTGAAATTCCTTCTGTATCTTGCTGGAACAAACTTGAAAGATTTAGCTTTGTAATAGGAGTTCACATAAAATATATTCTGATTCATCATTCGAAAGTAATTGTTAACGATTTTGTGGCAATAATCCGTAAAGAGAAATTGAATAATGCCAGCAGTAAAAATCTCACAGGTAACGGCTTTGTTTTGATAATAGTGAAACACTCAGCGCATATATATATATATATATATATATATATATATATATATATATATATTGTCATCCACAGACAGACTCTGTGTGTGTGTGTCAGTGTCGATGTCGGTGTGAGTAAATAAAGAGTGCTCAATATCCATGAAAGTAGAATCAGATTTTAACAGAAATTATGAATCTCTTAATTGTTCATTATAGTAGATTTAACTTTCACAGCTCATCAAATACGAATACAAATCAAAGATAAACAAAAAAGAAAAAATGGAAAACTGTAAGGAAAAACATTCTCCCATCAGACTTCTCTTCGTGAAATTATTGAATTTTCACACTCATAATAATAATAATCATCATCATCATCATATCGTGCCGCCAGCACGGATATCCTTGACCATCTTTCGCCACTTTTCCCTATCGTTCATCGCCTCCGGCAGGTCTTCTGGGTTACATCCTGTGTCCTCACATAGCTGCTGTTTGTAAGTTCGGGCTGTTCGTCCTGCTTTTGCTTGGCCATATGTGGGGGTCCATAGGAGTACGTCACTTACGAGCTCGTCCTTGCTTCTCCAGCAGTGTCCAGCGTGTCTGGCTCGTCTGACCTGTATAGTTTTCGTGATGGGAGGCAAGTGGCCGTACAGTTGGCGTCTCGTGGGGTGTTATCGCCAGGACTTGTTCAATATTGCTCTCAACATTCTTGTGTAGTTGCCGTCAAGTTTCTTCTCCATCTTTTTTTTTGTTTGTTTAGCCGTATAATAACTAATCAAAGGGAAAACGCACAACATTTTTTATTGTTAGCCGAAAAATATGGTTTAATAAAACTTCATACATTAAACAAAATAAATATTACAAATAATTATATATTTATTCAGAGTCATGTAGAAAAAAATATAACGAAAAAGAAAACATTGCAAAGGAAAAATGATGGAATAATCTGAGCAGAAAATATCTTGCTACGTAAAACGATCTTCAGAATAAAATTAAGTCCTTGCAGAATCGATCAAGTGATTGGGTATACCTTATCAAAATAAAACATGGGTCGAATGGAAAAATTGTCATTTGAAACCATGGAAACGATAATAAAACTCACTTAACGAGGTTCTCATCATTGAGGTGTGGCGGTAGACGTAAGTTATTCCAAGTCAAATGTTTCTTACGTTTATCGCAAATACAAAAAAATAGTGGATGGCTGAAAAAGAAGCTCATTCTGGTAGATCATGAAAGATCGTCATGGGTGAAAAGTCAAAGCCCTGAAAATAGAAAAGATGCAATAAAACAAATTAATAACAAACGGACCTTAACAGGTTTAATGTTTTTGAGAGAACTGTAAGAAATCAGCCAAATAAATTTGGATTTTCAATGATAAAAACTAAAGTAAAAACAAGGACTACTCACACTAATGTTACTATCGTTCGGACAATTGGATGAAATTGATATTCAGTGATGAATCAACAAGCCATATTGACAAAAGTAACGATGAAGGAACTTTTATCGGGTGGCGTTTAAATGAAACATAGAAAGATGACAGCCTGACAAAACAATAATTTACCAAGTCATTTTTGTAATAGAATGTAGTGTCAAGTAAAAACTCCAAGGAAGCAAGCTATCATTACTTCAACAAGCAATGCTCATATCCATTGAAATCTTGGATAATTTTGTTATGCAATTAATAGAAAAGTGTCAATACAATTAAGGGGATACAATTAATAGATAAGTGGAGGGGGGTTCATTTTTCTGCATGATAATGCATCTTGCTACTTATAGAAAAGGATTAAGGTCATATAAAATCAATGACACTGTCAACGAATTGTCGGGATCTAAATCTAATTGAAAATTGGAAATAAAAGGTCAAAGAGAAGATTTCATCCTTCAAAGAATATCTATAAACTGCTTTTTGAGACACATTGCTAAAGAACATTGTATTCAAAAAGTCAAATCGATATTAAAAGTATTAAGGATGTCACAAAAATTCGAGTATTAATTCTAACTTATATGCTAATGAGTTTCATAATTCTTTGTTCAACATTGGTTTATTTCTCAATATTTTCCTCTCCATTGCTTGGAAGTATCATACAAAGAATTTAAATGATTTAATCTTGTTTATTTAAGGAATATTTTATATAGTCAGAATATTGAATGTTTTATCGTCTATAAGTTTTACTTCCAAATATAAAAAAGGTAAAACCTACGTGTGTTAGTACCTTATTTTTGCCTACAGTAGAATTTATTTAACACAGCTGTTAAGCTCTTAAACAACTATGGACATTTTTAATCAATTACCTGCTGCAAGCGGAGTGAATTGATCACATTTTCCCAAATAATCATAGTAGTTAAATCATGTATTTTGAAGATTCATCCATTTTAGTAATAATGACAGAAGTGATTAAAAACTGGCAGAATATGATATGATATGAAAGGATATATATACATATATATATATATATATATATATATATATATATATATATATATATATATATATATATATCAGACATGTTTAACATTTTGGGAATGAATATGGACGAATTCCTATATCTGCATATGGCATTACGTGAACGAATCCTTTGTTTTACTGCGATGAATGATACAATAAAAGCAAAAGATTTACATATAAATAATTATACTAGGAAGAGTAATATCTACATTATAATTACAACGATTATATTAATTAGACCAAATATAGTAGATATTTTTATTCCGACAGAAAATGATCAAGTCAATGAAAAGAATTAAATATATTTCATTTATTGGAAATGAGATTTTTAATCAATTCAGTAAATGGATAAAAGCAAAATAGTACTTACCTTAAACTTTAGAATAATATTTTATTTAATTTTAAACAGGCGACAAGACTTGCTTTTGTTAGATTTGGTTTATAATTGTGTTCACAATTTATTTTTCTTCATCGTCGAAGTAATCTCTTTATAATAAACGACAGACGATAATAAAAAAAGAAAATATTCAAACCTAGCATAAAATGTTATTAACAATACACTCATAATTTTGTTGTCTGAAAATAAAATTTGGATTGACGTCTTCCACTCATTTATCAAGAAATCACTGGACGTATTAGTTAGTCGTTTTTCAAAAAAATGTTTTTTATCTATTTGAATATTTCCATTTCTAGATGAAGCGTCAAATTTACTGATGGTCATTGATTTATTAACCTTTTCAGAAGGTAAAATCAAATCTTGTATATATAAATCACCAATGATACGTATGTTGTCAGAGACCAGAATACGTTGACTGTATTCTCTCTAGTGGGGTAAGATACCTCCCCCAAATTGGGAGTATCCTGCGTATTACACCAACCTAAATCTATTAGTGAGTTTCCGATTCTGGAGATGTAGGGAGTTTAGAAACCCCTTCTATATCATTACTACCAGGTTGGCTCTAATGTATAGCACATCATAAATTCAAAGAGTACTTTGTGAAAATCATTAGTATTGAATAAAAATGCTTGAAATACTATGAACAAATAAATCATCCTAGTTAAATATAATTGTTAATGTTAGGAATGCATGGTTATTATTAGTTACTTGAAACCATACTGGGTGCGGAAGCAAAATTAGGAATATTTGATCGCGTCATACCAAAGACATTAAAAATGGTACTTGATACCTTCTTGCATAACACTCAGCAATATAAGATACTTATCAAGAGTAAAGTAGAGCAATCCTGGGAAAGGAGTAGTGCCCTACCTTACACCTCGGTGTAGTAGCTATTGAAAAGGCGGCCTTCTGGTCACCCTCGATTAAGGTCACCAACTTTACTTTTTACAATAAACAACTCTACTATAAACAAGGTTAATTTTAATTAAAACAATAAACAACAAAATTAGAAGATATACACAAAATAGAAAATTTACTCAATATCGCCGCCATTTTTAAAATTATTTTATCAACACGTCTTCAAAACTATTTGCATATCTTCAAAATAAATTCTTCCGACATGTTATTTCATTTCTCATCAATAGCAGTCTTAAGGGAAATAATATTTGGATGGGAAGTTGCATTTGTTTTCTTTTTAAAATGCCCCATATTGAGTAATCAAGCGACCCAAGGCCAGGGCTTGATAGAGGCCATAAAGAAAGTCCAATTATTTAATTTTATTTGCTTTGTTCACCGTTAAGTAAATTCGTTGTCGTATCTTCCCTTGCTCACTCATATTAGGTTGAATTTTAAAGAGAAAGTACTCGAATAATAGTGCTAATCATGAAAATTTGGATTTAACGCATTTTTTTTCAAAAATTAGACTATTCAGACTAAAATTTAAAAAAAAATATTCCATAGTTTGCTTCTTTACCCTGTATAATTTTATGTAAATAAGTAATTTTAGATTGAAAATTCTGTTGGTGGTTGCCTAGGGAGCGACAACTGCATCCACAGCAAAAGTGTTAGACACAAGGAAAAAGACGTTTTCGGGCTATAATATTAAACGAAATCCGATGGTGAACCCTGAGAAGTATTGTGTCTCCGTTTATTCCCATTACCCTTAGCTACTTTTTTTATTAAGAATTATCGATATGAGTTAATTGATACAACATAAATAATTAATTGAAACCACATAGTTATTAGGATTTGATTGGAATACTTTAAACAATACAACTGAGTGCAAATGATCTGTATTAGATTGGAATGCTTGATTTAATACATCGGTATACAAATACCTCTTAAGAAACAGCTTCTCAAGAAAGGTAAATATAAACACACAAGTAATTCTATCCCTTAATCTCTAGGTTTAAATTAACCATGCCAAAAAATCAATAAAAAGTTTCCTTATACCATAAAAGACATCTATCTAATATTCTAAAAATCTATTCAGTGCCTAAATAATTGCATTTCTGTAGAACTGTTTATCTAAAGTAAGACCAGTCAAATATAAAATTCGTGTTTTATTTATAAAGATATGGCAAAATTCTTAACAAACAGGGTTCAATTGCATATAAATTTTATACTCATCGGTCGAACAACTTTTAAATGATGACTCTGTTAATATTTCAGGCCTGTCACAAAAAGTATTAGCTTAGTGTTTCCATAAAGTTACCCACTAAAAAATAACCGAACACATTACTGCTGAAGATTGAAAGTCAACCATTTCTTTTGTAAATCCCCAATATCCCGGAATATACACAATACTACAATAGCTCATAAAGCATGCGCTAAATGGAACTGCTCAGATCTGTGACTGTTGTTTTTCTAAGCTTTGTTTGTTCAAATAAATTGCGTTCGCACATACAAATAAAAAATAATATCAATATTCAATGCATTGTTTCCAGGGGGGTGAGTTGAAAAAAATCAAACAATTTTATTGTTTTTGTGAAATTAAGTCTTTTAAATAAGCCAATAAATCACAGATACAAAGGGCTCTTTTCTTTTCTCTTGTCCAAATGATTGATGAAAAAGCGATGTGCATCAGATGAACTTAATTTTTTAAATTCTTTATATTCATCATTATTTATGAATCTAAAATTAAAAAAAGGTATATATATATATATATATATATATATATATATATATGTGTGTGTGTGTGTGTGTGTGTGTGTGTGTGTGTGTGTGTGTGTGTTTCTTCATATTCCTGCGATTGAATCGACCAGTTCTGTAGCGTCACTCGCTTCAGTTAAAATCGACCGGAAAAGGGACGCTTATCTCAAAGCAATAACCATGAATCTTTGTACAATGCCACTTTTTTGGCCTCTTGATCTGATCCAGCCGATGGGTAAGAAGAATAAGAACCAAGGCTTAGTTGTATGGATCAATAAATACCCACCAACTTCGGTGAGAAGCGTATCTTTCAGTCGACTGAAAAAGTCAAATCTGTGAGCGTTTCGAAAGAAACCAGTCATTTATTTTCGCAGGCAACACTCCTTTATGGCGCAAGCTACTTTATCTAAATTACCAATCAAATTGTTTTTGACTGGAAAAGCAAATATCGGCCTATTATCAAACCGAGGCCACCGACCTATTTTCGATCGGTCATCATAATTTTCCTTCTGAATCCTGAGGCAAATATAATTTTAAATGAAAGACCGAGAAATACAAATTGTTTCAATGTTGTTTTTTTTGTTTGCTTTCCCAATTTACACTCATTACTGAAAGATTTAATATTTCGTCTTTCATTTCCCATGAGCCTTGCTGGTTGTTCATTCTATTAACACTTATATCAAAAGAAAAAAAAACAGTAAGTTTTAAATCCACAGAGAGAGAGAGAGAGAGAGAGAGAGAGAGAGAGAGAGAGAGAGTGAGAGAAGTCGAAGGGTAAATAAAGTCATCAAACCTTCTTTTCAATTAAATTTGAAAATATTGGATTGGCCAACAATGTTCAAAATGAATAAGATCTTTAAAATAGATTTCGTTTATCTCTGAATATGAATGTATAACATAGCAGTAAGAGCAAATCATACGCAAGGTCCTTTTATATGAATCCTCGAACGTATATGTGCGTAGTGAGTGGTAAAAATATCCCAATCCCACCAGGGTTTGCAGCAAGTGCTTGCAAAAAACGATGGTAGTATTGAGATATTCACACTTGTATCATATACTGTCCGAGGCAGGGAAGTTAGTATGTATTTACCAAGCCCCTCCACCACTGATTGAATGAGAAATAAGGTAATTTTTAAACTGAAAAAAACTACTTCGATTTCAGAGTTTCCTTTCTCCAGAACTACTTGCCTAAGCCAAATTAGAGAAGCCAGATTGACCTACTACTTGTTCATATCTGGTGCAGTGGGAAGAACCAATGGTTGCATAAGTGCGAAGTAAAACGAAACACCATTATCTAAGATTTGAACTCGGATCACCGATTCCATTTCTAACAATGTTACCTTTTACGCTAAGTGCATCCCTATATACATATACACTTGTGCTGATGATCATTACTGGAAATGTTTAGTAATTGCAAGGGAAAAGTGATTCCATAAAGCAGCATAGCTTTTATTCTAAGGGGTTTCAAATACATATTATATGGATGTAATCGGGCCAGATATTTCATTCGAAGAGATTGTCGAAAAAACTTTAAACATCTTTTACTTTTATGCTGTGACTAAACCGCTTCAACATTGCAAAGGATGCAGCACAACTTTTCCACAATTATAAAATATTCTCTTGTTTAGATAATAAGGAAATTGCTTTTTTCTGGCTAACTTAATGAAATAATATTACGTAATCTCCATATTTTTTATTGTTCATATTGATACTTACTTGAATTACCTTTTTATTATTTAAGATATTTACTCAAGGATTTTGATTTATATCATAATTTTATTTTTTTTAATTCTATAAAAGGTCATTAGTCATTGTTACTTTTGGATTAAAATTTCCTTAATCATAATTTTTATTGCTTATCAAAGTAAGTATCAAAATGATAGTCTACTGCCATCAAGAAATGGGACAAATTAAATACAAAAGTTGATCCAAGTCATCCTCGAAATTGCTTCTGTTTTAACTGTGGAATGATTAGCGTTTTTGTTCGTTAATCACAACATTCTGAGCCGAAAATTCCGCTGCTCTTCAAAGTACTTTATGGAATTTCAGTTCAAAGAAACAATGTTAAAGGTAACTTCAATTCAGCAGCTTTCTATGACAAAACCATACTTGCATGCTTTCAGTTTGATAGAACGGGTCGAGATATATGAAAAAAATGAATTATACCATGGTGCTTCCACAATACACTCACTACAACAAATTCCCCGAAGTTCTGCCTTTGGGATAAAGTGTTGAGATTCACCCTGATTAATCCACTGACTTTTGTTCTGAGTATTGCCAAAAAAGTACCCAGTATTCGTTACATAAAATGATATATTTCAAAAACGGGTTATTTTAGAAGATTGGTCGCTATTGGCATGCGATCTCCCTTATTTTTCTCATTAAGATTATAAGGAACCCAAACACCCAGCTAGCTCAAGTTTCCTATCTTTTTTGAATGGCGGCAGATTATAGATTGCGTGTATAAAGGTCAAGTACCCATTCTTGATTACGTTACGCGGATAGCATTCTACAAATTCTCGTAAAGCATCTTGATCGAGGTCATATTAACATCTTGCTTTGGCTTCATCGCTTGCCAGATCGAAACTTTCAAAAGACATTTTGGACTTGGCAGGTAAATATAAAAAAAAATTGCCTTAAACACTCAAACGTTTTTGGCGATTTATGTTGCGTATTTTATTCTTAAACACCGACAACATTACATGCTGAAGATTTACTTTCAGCTCTTCAATTTTACGATCATTGATTTAATCAAGATTCGATCTCATTCACAACTCAGTTATGAATAACTGATGAAGGGACTTTTTTATCAAGCAGTTTTCGGTTGCCTTTAAAACAGTGGAAGTATTAAATGGGGAGTTACAACTTGATTTTCAGAGAAGTTAATTATTTATGACACAAGTCAATTCTTTTCCAAACACATTCCACATACAATCATAAAATTGATTTTAAAAGAATAAATCAAGGATTGTATTCATATCTTCATGATAAAATAAAACGTAAAAAAATATATTGCTTTTTTTTTTAGTTTTATTTTTTTGTTGAAATAATAGGGCGAATCAACACGAGATTCTTTTGTCTACATAATCTAAGAGCGAAATCATTATTTCAATTATCCACAGATGATGAAGCCAGATCGACGGTGGATATAACTCTGGGGGTTTAAGCCTGACAATCACGATATCCAGGTGGTCAATTGGAGAAACGAAAATTCTGAGATAACATTTTTTTATAAATTGAATTACCATGACCAGAAATCCCGGCAAACACTGGGGGGGGAAATACGGAAGCACTGGACAGCTGAACATTTTTGAATCAAATGAGGAAAATTGTTGACTAACCTTTAACGGATCCTAGGGTCATATCACGTGAACAGAAAAGCAGGAGAAAAGAAAAAAAAAGACTTACTCTCTTTTCGGCTTGAGGTCGAAGAAAACGAATCACTGAAGATGAAGGAGCAATCCAAATTAGGAGAAAATTGATATTATCAATCGCTTCAACAGTCCTTACCCTTCAGATGTGGAAAAATATATTGTAGAAAGAGTTTTCGTTCCTCAAGGGAGACCAGAGGAAACCGGCAGAAAGGAGTTACTTTACTTTACGTCCCTCTGGTCTCTGGCCTCGCTCCAGATTTGAGTGTGTTGTATAGCTATTTACGCAATTCACTGAACGAACGAACACACTTTATAAAAATATATCTCTCACACTTTATTCTCGAAAGGGTTGATGTTTCTGTGGTGTGTGAGAGATGGGTGGAAAAACATATACTCAGAGAGATGACTTCTTGTTCCCATATCTTCTTCCAGGAGTCTGGGGGTGCCAACGCTTGAACCTCCTTGCAAGCTCATCAGATACGCCTCGGATCGGCCGCATGTCCCTCGCTCGACTGTGATTCTCTGCACTCTGTGTCCAAATATGACCGCGTGGTTCTCCTCATGTAGTCTCCTTCCGACCTGAGTGCCCTGATCGTGCTGTCCTGTTTATTCCTCACAACGTGAAAGCTTGTCAAAACACACGGGGTCACTAAGAATAAACCGAAAATCCAAGGCAAATTTTATATAACATTCCTCTGTATGTCATTTTTAAAATGTCCACGTATGGACATTTTCTTCACGTCTCTCTCCATCTTCATCAGCACATCACATAAAACACAAACAAAGAAGATTACATGAACAATACCAAAAATAATACAGTATTAAAACAATTAGAAAGCGACCTTTTCACTATGTGTCACTTGCCCCGGGTAATTATTGTCGAAATTTATTTCATACTATTATTTGCGCAGTTGGCTATCCCGACATGGATGAATCAAAGTAAAATAGAGAAGCATCCCTCATCCTCCAAAAACACAATAGGGCCTTCTGCAACTCTTTGAAGAATCTCAAAACCATGAAATGACCATGCTCTGGTCCTAGATCCTGGTCACGGCACCAAATACACTAATTGTTTTATAGTCAATTACGCAATTCCCTGAACGAACACGGTTCATTATAAAAAATATATCTTTCACACTTCTCGAAAGGGTTGATGTTTCTGTGGTGTGTGAGATATGGGTGGAGAGACATATACTCTGAGAGAGGACTTCTTGTTACCACATCTTCTTGCAGGAGCCAGGGGGTACTAACGCTTGCATCCCTTTGCAAGCTCGTCAGAGACGCCTCTGATCGACTGCATGTCCTTCGCTCGACTGCGATTCTCTGCACTCTGTGTCCAAATCTGACCGCGTGATTCTCATCACGTGGTCTCCTTCCGGTTACACATCTGTTCGACCTGAGTGCCCAGATCGTGCTGTCCTGTTTACTAATCACAGTGTGAAAGCTTGTCATAGCGCACGGGATTATATAACAAGAGGAGAAACAGAAAAAATATGATAATACGACACTTTGAGAGAGAGAGAGGACAAAGCCTGAGATAATACGTTACTTCAAGATGGCCTTGCACCAGTCTGCCTTTCGTAGAGAAAAACGGGGCGAAACTGAGATAATGCGATGAGTTGAACTCAACTTGTACCAGAATATCAAGGAATTGAGAAAAACTGAGAACTAACGACTGAGAAATGCAAACATAACCACCACTTGAGAATGCCTTGTGCCAGGTTATAAAAAGGGAAAAGAGAAAATCCTAAAACTTATTAGATAATTTGATAGGTATTTTGCCAGACTTTAAGTGTCAAAAAAATGATCGTATGTTAATTTGTGATTTAGGTCCCGTTTATAACTATCAACCTAGAGGAAGGGTGAATATATGTACAATTTTTAAAGACACTTTTTAAAACTAAATATTCTTATTGTTACAAAATCGTGTTCTGTTCTATTTGTTTGCGTTCAACTGATTTCTTTCTTTACTTTCATCATTTTGCGGTCCCATCCGTCCATTGATCGAATGGCGACTCCGATTAACGATTGATTTACTGTCTGGATCCAAAACACAACATGGGCCGATAGCCGGATTGATCGTGCAATCCGATGACATACCCAGTCAACTCTCAACATATTGAAAGTGGCACCATCTCAGTGTTTGGGGAAGACAAGTGTACTGCTAAACCTCAGGTTCCTAATATTTATGGTACTGTGGTGAATTCAAGATGTGCCATTTTTTTCAATATCTGCTTTTAGTTCTTTGTTTTTAATGATATTAATTATATTCATTGACTAATTTAATATTATCTGTTAGCTCTGATATATAGATTAGAAGCCATGTTTTTTTTTATAGCCCTTAACCACGATGTCTGGTCTGTTGCTGTTTAGTTTTTTTATCGGTTTGGATAGCAAAGTCCATGAGAATATTATCTTATTTAGCTTTTTTCATTGGTTTTAGTTGAGTTGGTTTGGTTCATATTCTTTGTGTAATGACTTATAAAATATTATTGGTTATTTAATACAGTTACTAGCTTTTCTAATAAGAATTATTTGGCTTTTTTAATGTATTCCTCGAATCCTTGAATTATGCACTTAAGCAATCCTATGCTACCGAAACTACCTTCTTCTTTTCTTGACTCATATAGAATTTCTATGCAATCTCTCTGGTATATTAAAGGATCTTACTTAGCTTCAACAACGTCTTTGACCTTTGATCCATTTATCAAAGTTCTTTCTTGTCCATTAAAAGAATTGTGTCGATGTTCATACGAAAGGGAATGTACACGTGTTTATTTCTATGAGTATTATAATTATTTCAATCCTTGCGAGATTTTTATACCAGTTAAAAATAATGCATACGGGAAAATGAGACGCATACAATTCTTTATGATTTTGATGTACAAACAGATCACATAATTCTGTCCATGAGACCATAAATGGTGAAAATTAGTAAAAAAAGAAATTGCTTTATATTAGATTTTTACTATTCAGCGGAACACCGCGAAGAATCATTGAGAAAGCGAAAAGAGTCACAATTATATGGACCATGCTAGAGAACTAAGAAAGCTGTGGAATACGAGTATGACTGTGATACTAATTGGAATCGGTGAACTTGGAACGGTTATCGAAGGCTTGAAAAGGGAGACTGGAAAAATTGGAAATCGATAGACGAATCGTGACCATCCAAACAACAGCTTTGTTGAGATCGGCCAGAATATTGAGAAAAGTCCTGGAGATCTGAACATATTTGGTATCGCTCAAATTCCAAAGAAAAAATATACGTTAACGCTGTTGCCAAAAAACTCGCTATGACAATATAATATATATGTATATATATATAGAGAGAGAGAGTGAAGGAGTGAGAAAAAGAGAGAGTGAGAGAGAGAGAGGGATAATAGAAATTATATGGTATACGTTACTTTAACATTTTTTTTTTGAACCAATCATATCGTTGGTTAGAACATGACTGTTGACGTATAAATACGGGCTCTGAATCAGATTTATTAGATGAATTTTGAACTGTATTTTCATGAATATAATTTGTTTCAGGTGATTAAATTTCCTTATGTTGAAGTCGTCAAATAACACCGTCTTCAGTTGATTCGTCATGATATGCTGTTTTGTTTCAGTGCTTATCATATGGCGGTGATGTAATATGGTTTAAACATTTTTCAATAAAAAAAAATTATTACAGCGGTTTATATCGAGAAACTAGAAAGGTTAGTTGTTTGGTTGGTTGGGTTTTATGGCATATCAACCTTTGTAGGTTATTTAACGCCAAATAGGTTTTTATGAAAATAATCAGTTCTATTTCAAGCAATTCAGTTTAGCATGAGTACACAGTTTAATTGTCAAAAACGTTTCTATTTCGAGCTATTAAGTTTATTCAAACAGTTCTAATTCAGCTAAATCAGTTTAGAATAAGTACAGATTTTGTTTACACACAGTTAAATGTAAAAATAGTTCTATATATAACAATTCAGTTTAGTGTAAGTACAGTTTCAAAGTCAAAAACAGTTCCATTTTAAATTATTCAGTTTTGCATAAACACGCATTTTAAATGTAAGTACAGTTTAATTGTCGAAAACGTTTCTATTTCAAGCTATTCAGTTTAGTCAAATAGTTCTAATTCAAACAATTCCGTTTAGCATAAGTATGCAGCATATTTATATTCAACCCTTAGATAGGGCTCAGTCAGGTGTGACCATTCCGGGCCAGAGTGGACCTGGGAGCAATGGCATTGAAGGAGTGCTCCGCATTCCCGAAAGTCCCGGAATCACAGGAACCTCACCATCAGATTTTTTAGTGTCATATCTAGGACACTCTTTGGAGGAGTTTTACCCTTCTACAGAGGTACAGTCAGTGTATTCTACAGCCCAGGCCGACTGGGCAAAACTAGAAAGGCTGCGGTGGCTCAGAAATATTTTTCAGCTAAAATATACTCTGCATTGTAACACTATTCAGTATTTAGTGTAATTATTTTCTTACAAGCTCAACCAAACGCACTTTTAATAATTAAAGATTACACTGCTGAAAATTAATTCTAAGAGTCAAACCCGAATTGAATGACTTATCAAAGTTCAAAAAATGATTTTCAATCAAAGTTGTCAATCTGAAAACATTTATTTCTATTATTTTCTATAGCGAAATCTTTCAGGCAGCTAGAAGCATTGATCTCAATGTTAACACAGACAATACAGTTCATGTGTTTTAATCAAGATAATATCATCTTCTCATTATGTAGTAAGTCTCTGAAATTAGGACAACAGTTAATATAACTTGGGAGCAATGTCTTATCTATTGAAAGCTATGGAAATATACGCATTGGTAATTGGTAGACAGTTATTGACGGATTATCGATCATATGGAAATCTGATATCTCAGATATAAATAGACAGGAATTATCCATACCTTGGCAATACCACTACTACTATACGGTTGCACTACTCAAAATCTAACAATATGCACACAGAAAAAAACTACATGAGAACAACAAGGTCGATACGAGCGATTTAAAAGAAATCCGGTTGGCAGCATTCTGAAACACCCCCGCCCCCCAAAAAAAACACCGGTTGTATGGCCATTTATCTCGCATCGTGCAAACCAGCAAATGAAGACAACAAGGGATGCTTGCCAATACTGGAGAATATATATATATATATATATATATATATATATATATATATATAATCAGTAGCATAGTCACAAAGCAGGTGAGAATATACATGACATAGTGATTAACGTGCTGGAATGTGGTATTTTTGTAAGGCAATTCAAACTCCATTCTTTCAATTACGTTGACTTTTAGACTACTGCCCTTTGCAAAGGTATGAAACATATTATTGCCATAGTGATTCATTAGATACTATCGCTATTATTTTCAACGGGGCTGGTTTTAACATCAAACAATCCACGAAGTTTGAGATGCCATTAAACAAATAACCCAAATTAAAGAGAAACAAAAAAGGTCTACTGTTATTTAGTAAATGCAATTTAGTTGCGGTACAAGCTTGCACAAATAATATACAGATTATAGAAAGGCTAAATTAGTTCTTGAGCAAAGTTCTCAACTGTTCACACTATTTCAGAGCTATGGATAAGTTATGTATACAGTGTTTTATTTTACTCTTTGGAAATCCAAACTTTCTAGATCAGTCGAGAAAAGATTGAGAGAAGAACATAATCATAAAAGATACTAGAGGAATGAGAATATGTCTGATAGGAAAGGAGATTTGTCTTAATTTCCAAAAGTAATTGATTTGAAAATGCCTTTTTTATTTCTTTTCTAAGAAATCTCAAGCAAATTGCACAAATGCTTCGGCAACTTGACTATATCTGCATATAATGAGATCAGAAAAGGTTAAAACATACGAGACTGACATTAATAGGATATATGAAATATATGCTTATATATATATATATATATATATATATATATAGTTGTATACAATAATAAGGTATATAAAATATATTCTTTTAAATTTTACATATATATATATATATATATATATATATGTGTGTGTGTGTGTGTGTGTGTGTGTGTGTGTGTGTGTGTGTGTGTGTGTGTGTGCATGTCTGCATATGTTTGTGTATGTATTTATGTGTGCACATGTGTTTATTTGTTCTGTACATTTTTATATACATGGATATATGAATTCATGAGATTAAATATTATATATATATATATATATATATATATATATATATATATATATATATATATATATATATATATATATATATATATATATATATATATAAAACTGTGTATATATGTATACAGATAGTCTATCAGAAAAGTATAAAGCTATCGAGAAAACTAGTTCTGCAGCTTTGATTTAATTTAGCAATAACAGTAGCTTACAGAGCAAGTGTGAACGGACACTCTTAAAAAGCATGAGACACTGTAGATGTGGAATATGTATTTTCTTTCTTTCTCTTCTATTTATTATTGATTTCTCCAGTTAACTATTTGTTATTTGTCGTAAAACATTGCTTCCCTTGTCCACTAAAATACCCATTGAATCAATGTGCTAGAGAACAAGAAGTATAAGGTGAGACGACTAATGGCAATCCCAAAGAAATAATGAAAGTTCTTTTGAAAAGAGAATGTATGTCTTGGAGTAAATGTCTCACGTTCCTGCGAATTACTATCAATAAGTCTATGCCAGTCACTAAACACTATTATATATATCAGTGGTGAGTCTAGCCTATTTTTGTTACTCGTGCCCACCCCCGCCCTCTGTCAACTTCAGTTCCCAACCCGTGGTCCGTGGACCCAAAGTAAGTCATCATAGTTGCTATTGCGTGATTCTCCATTGCATAGCACAGATTGACAAACGTACCTTGCATGGTGTTTTTTTTGTAAACAATCAAGATACTATATAATTTGTAGTCTTGTTAATACAGTAGATAGATAATTTTTGTTCCTTTCAAAAGTATAGAAGAAAAGAGAAGATGTTCATTACTATGACGAGAAAAATATGTTTATTAGAATAAAGAAACTGATGACAATATACACAGACACAGCTAGTAGTTTCAATTTCGCTTAAAATAAAGATTATTTGTTGAAAATGTATTCAAATAAACAAATTTTAGTTACAGAATGTAATATATGCAACATTCATTAAAGAAATAGACATCTGTTAGTGAAAAAACGAATTAAAACACGCCGTTTAACCAACATTTACCATAGCGATGATGATGACGTCGGCGACGGCTCTAATCTGCTATCCCTCTCTCTCTCTCTCTCTCTCTCTCTCTCTCTCTCTCTCTCGGTCCCTCTCCCTCTTCCCAAGACATCTGTCAGCAATCAGCAGTCAGAATGTGCTAAGATTTTTTAGCACAATGTTTGGGTTGCACTTGCTATTGGCTACAGCCAAAAGCGGATTTCTCTAACATTACTGTTATTATAAGGGTCTAGTGCTCGGCACGGATTTGCGCGTGTTCAACATTATAGCCGATTTTATGGGATGTTCCATGAATCTGACGGTGGCCGGACAAAGACCATCCGTTCAAAACAGCATCGTTGTATTATTCCCAGATATATTTAACTTTTGGCTACTTAGTTATCTAAACTTGAATACATATGTAATTTAATTGCGATCAGACTAAGTATGTTTGCTTGAAATTAATGGATGATTTTTAATCCATTTTGAATAACATTGACCGAGTTATTGGTCGTGCCGGGCACGAGTAGCACTTGTCCCGTCTCCGCCCATGAGATATATATATATATATATATATATATATATATATATATATATGTGCGTATAAGTTTATGTGAATGGGATTGTGTATGCATAAATATATAAGGGTCATTCCATAGGTTGAATTTTGCCGCAGAAGTGGACAATTGAAAGCAATGTTTACAGTTGAACCTTTTCTTAGGATATAATTTGTAATTCGTCCTTTTATGAAAACTGTCAGCATGGCTTTCTTTACTGACTGCTGCACTCAGAACTTTTTCTTTATTGTAAAAACAGTACATTTCCATTCCAGAGAATATGTTTTCAACTTAACCCATTTGAAATCATTCTTTAATAAAACGTGCTTCTCCATCCACATCATATATTATTCTATAAATTTCACATGGTATGAACTTCTCAGCTTTCAAAAATTTGATTTGAAGCATTTTGATTAAAAACCTAATTTAAAACCCATTCGATGTCGTCAATATATATATATATACATATATATATATATATATATATATATATATATATATATATATATATATATATATATATATATATATTGTTTTTCCAACTAGACAGAACTGAGTATTATAAAACTAATCGGACCACCAGTGAATTTGGTATTTTAGTTTTTTTGGTTAATTACGCTCAACATGTGTTTCCGCCTTCGTTGTCCTCTTCACGAGGCTGTGTGGAGCAAAGTTATTTAAAATGAAAATCTAAAATACTAAATTCACAAGCAGAACTATTCATTTTTATAATATATATATATATATATATATATATATATATATATATATATATATATATATATATATATATGTGTGTGTGTGTGTGTGTGTGAAGTGAATTAATTCGTATGAACTCTAATACATTGCTAAATAAATAAGAGTTTCATCAGAATTAATCCATTTTAGCCAGCGATGTGTTTTAAAAAACATTATTTCGTTACTTTTTTGTAATTCGAATAACTTAAGTGTTTGTTTTGCTTTTAATACGTTTTTACGGTACATTTATGAACTTACATTTGAGACCCTCTTGTGTATCGAATTCCCATATTTTCAAAGATTACCAAAAGAAGATTAAAAAGGAACATTAACTGTTATCCTTGAAACTTTATCATCTTTTTATTTTTAAACTGAAGGTTGTTTCTAAATGGGATTTGTGGATGTTGTATGAATTTCAAAGGATAAATAGCTATATTCGTATTCCAAGACTAAATTTTCCAATGTCAAAGATCTAGTAGTTGAAAATACTTGCCGTTTCTTAGAACTTATTTTATAGAAATGATGCCAATTCTTTCTTCTCCACTTGGCCATTCTTCCATCGTTTAAACAAAAGGCGTTTAGAACGATCGAGGTTTTATTGTTTGGAAAACGGAAACCATTCAATGTGTTGCATCTTGGAATAAGTAAAACATTTTGAATAGAATGACAATGTGAATACACAAGTAATAGATGAATCTTTCAAAATACAAAAAAAAAAATAAAAAATAAAAAATAAAAATAACAAATACGAAACAAAGAATAAATATCATTTCATTTGAATTTCCTGAATAATCTAGAAAACATTTAGCTTTTGGCGTTAATGTTAATCGAAGTGACACAGAAAATAAAGTTAACTGGAAAATATTTCAACAAATACCAAGATTGTGAAAATCCGACATCTTTGTAATAAATCGAAGTTAAGCATAAAGGTCATTATTTAACTCGTAAAATGTATTTATTCATATATTTTCTTTTCCAGATCCATACTTTGGAATCGATCAATTTAATATCAATAGACAACGCAATTGCATTTTTTTCTTTTGCAGAAAAATTCTTCTGTATTGAAATTCACTGGTCCCTTTTTTTAGACAAATCATTTTCTCATTGTTTTCCTCGAAACGCTTCGTTACCTTTTGTGCAGTCATCTGTTCGCGCGAATCTTTCATAGGCCATCATTAGTTTTTGCATTACTCTCAGTTACATTCAGTTATTTATTGCAATACTTGAGCAACATTTTGTGTTCATGTTATTTTGCTGTTTACTAAAGCTGTTTTTTTTTTTGTTTTGTTTTGATATTTTTTTGTGTGTGTTATTCAGTGTAATTGATGCTGCTCATGCTTAGGGCAAAGTGTTGCTTTGTAAGCACACATATCAACATATTATTTTCTACTCTTACACATTAAATCAAAAGCAAAGAGAGGTCTGATGGAGTCGGTTTGGGAAAAGAAATGGGACATATATTAATAGTCCCTGACCAATAAAGATATCTCGCCTGCAGTTGTTAATTTTATGAGGATATGAAATTTTAAAAGTCAAATGATTATCAAGCAAGTTTTTTTTTTTACATCAGAGCGTAGTAACAAAAGTTACTTAAAGAAAAATATTCGTAACTATCGTGATTTTCACACTTTAGATGCTACTTCCTTCGTAACATTTCAGTTGAACAATTATGAAATTATTACCGGTCTTCTGGACTAAGTAAATCCAAATTGAATATATGACCCTGGTCAAAGGTGCTAGCATGCTCGGTACATGGAAGAGTCTTTTCTAAAATCTTAAAATGCCCACTGAACACTCCCCATTGTAGTTTAGAAAAAATAGCCTAAGTAAAGAGAGTCCCAAAGCCACAACCCCACCAAAAAACAAACGAACAAAACAAACCCCAAAAATAACGAAATGACTATTGTCCCCACCCCAAGTAGTAGACCTACCCAAACCTTATCTAAATTCATTAATGACTAAATGATAGAGGACAACGGCAGAGATGAAGATCTATCCATGTGCCACTCGAAACCAGTGGGTCCAAAACTGGTCAGTATATTGTCTTAATAATTTAAAATGCCAAAAATTTTACAAAAAAGTATGCGGTTTTCTTTGTAAAATGCCACTTGTACAGTGTGTTTTAAATGTAAAGACACTTTTACCGCAAATCCAAATTGAATATATGACCCTGGTCAAAGGTGCGAGCATGCTCGATACATGGAATAGATTTTTTGTAAAAGCTTAGAATGCCCACTGAACACCCCCTAGCAGTTTAGAAAAAAACAAAATCAAAAAACAGCCTAAGTAAAGGAAATCCCCAATGCCAAAAAAAAAAAAAACACATGTTTGGGCCAATATCAGAAAACAGGTGAAAATATACCAAAAAAAAAAACTCTTATAAATATACATTAGACTTGGACTTTAACAAAGTTAAAACTTACTGGAAAAGAAAGGCCCAATTTATTTTATTACGTACATACACATGGGAAGCAGTATGTTGGACGTAAAGGTCTGCGAATAAACCCTCTGACGGCCAAACACAATGCCTAACCTGGTCCTGGACGAATGAGTCTCGCGGCTCAACGCTCAGGATCGTCAGTTCGATCGGGGAACTACTGCTGCTCATCTGTAAGAGTGGTTTCTATAGATGAGAATAAAAGCAGCCATCGAAAGATTACCATGACCCACACTCAAACCACATACATTAACCCCATCGCTCTTCACGCGGGTAAAAAAGGACGCGTCCTGCTGAGAACGGAGCCCTGGCCTCAGTGTTTGAAAAATCAGCTACTTAGTTCAAACAACAAAAACTACTAAAGTGTAAACGAACAATACAAATAGAGACATTTAATGTTAGAACCTTAAGTAGAATAGGTCAACTACATGATCTGACAGCATCGGCCGTAGAACATAAGATAGACATAATATGCATACAAGAACACAGATAAACGCACAATGAGGATATCAAATATCACGATACTGGCAACGGATGGACGCAGGCCATTATAGCAGCATGGAAAAACTCTGTCAATGCCACGGTAGGAAGTGTCGGCATGCTTATAGGACCAACGGCGTTAAATCACTTAATAGCTTTGAGAGAATTCAACCTAGGATGATGGTAGCTACTTTTAATGGCAATCCCAGAGCAACAATCATATCCTGCAACAGCCTTACCAATATTAGTGAAAAAAATGAACTAGTCGCCTTTTACGATGAGCTATCCTCTCTAGTGCGTAGCATTCCGAAACACAACATGCTAGTCATTGGTGGAGATACGAATGCACAAATCGGGAAAAACAGAAATAACAAATACAGCCTACATAACACGTCAAATAGGAATGGACAACATCTAACAGCTTTTCGGAGAGAAAATAGATTAACATGCCTCAATACAAACTATCAAAAAAGGGAAGGAAAGTTATGGACCTACACATACGCGAACAATAATAATAAAGCACAGATAGACTACGTCTTTATAAACAAGAAAGGGAAAATAGAGCAATGAATTGCGAGGCATACTCCTCTTTCGAGGGTGTGTCCTCCGATCACCGAATAGTCACGGCAAAAATACGACTAAGCCTACGAAAAAACGCCACACGAACAGCGACCACCAAACACTATGACTGTGCCCTTCTTAACAACAGAGATATTAGAGATAACTATGTATTAGAATTGAGAAACAGATTCGAGACGCTACAGGAAAAGACAGAAAAGGTATCCCAAATGACGAATATGAGAATTTCGTCAACGTGCACCTCGAGGCAGCAGCGAATTGTATTCCAACAAATCTAGAACTAAATATAGAGTCCCATGGAAAGCGTTAGCGGTTAGAGAAAAATGTGGAGACGTAAAAACTGCCTGCAAAAGCTATAGGAAGAACCCAACAAACACAAATGCCCTAAAACTAAAAAAAGGCACAAAATGAATTAGCAAGCATATATCTAAAAGAACAGACAGTACGTTCACCAGATGGAGACTCAGAATACTTCGACATTGTAGCAGGAGTACTACAAGGGGATATGCTTGTCCCATACCTCTTTATCATCTGTCTAGACTACGTGCTTAGAACATCGATTGATAAAATCAAAGAAAACGGCTTCGAGCTGACAAAGAAATGAAGCAGAAGGTAACCCACAAAAAACAATTACCGACGCTGACTACGCCAATGACATAGCGATTCCTGCAAATACACCCAACCATGCCGAAACACTACTGCATACTCTGGAACAAGCCGCCGCAGGCATTGACTTTTATGTCAATGCACACAAAACTGAAAACAAACAGGCGACATTTCCACACAAGACGGAACCTCTCTGAAACTGGTAAACAATTTCTCCTACCTAGGAAGCAGTGTTTCCTCAACCGAAAAAGACATCGATACGCGGCTAACTAAGCCATAGACAGTTATCAGTAAGCTATCGATCATATGGAGGTCAGAACTGACCGATAAAATGAAACGCAGTTTCTTCCAAGTAGCGGTCGTGTCGATACTGTTATATGGATGCACTACTTAGATGCTAACGAAACGGCTGAAGAAAAAGCTAGGCGGCAATTACACAAGAATGCGGCGAGCAATATTGAACAAATCCTGGAGGCAGCACCCCACAAAGCACCAACTATACCACCACCTACCTCCAATCACGAAAACTATCAAAGTTAGACAAACCAGGCATGCAGGACACTGCTGGAGAAGCAAGGACGAGCTCATAAGTGATGTACTCCTATGAACCCCACATATGGCCGGGAAAAAGCAGGACGACCAGCTCGAACATTCATACAGCATATCTGTGAGGATGTAGCCCTGAAGACCTGCCAGAGGCGATGAACGATATATATATATATATATATATATATATATATATATATATAATCACTGGTGTTAATCTACAATAATGACTTTGGGATTAAATTAAGGGTGATCAAAACAAACCATTTGAAGTTAAAAACTCCGTGAAACTCTAAGGAGTGAACGTAATGTATTCATACTTTTTTATGGATGTAATATTGTGCACAATTTTGATAATTCATGTTTTTTTCTTTCTTTTTGGGCGAGAGTCACATTAGAATTGGTTGTTTGGTTGTTTTGTTTTACTGCATATCAACCATTTTCGGATCATCTAATGCCGACTTAAGTTTTAAACAAACTAGTTTATATTTTTTGTTTATAAACAGCCGACTGGGCAAGATTGCACTAGGGATATATATATATATATATATATAATTTTTCCAATTTCATATGTTCCCAAGTTAAACAATATTTTTGCATGATGTTTAGCTGTTAGTTATCTGGATTTGTGTTGAAGTACGCTCACAAATATACATGGAGAGTGAAAGAGAGGAACAAGGTTATTGCTTTTGAATATTTTAGTCGCATTGAAATATTTGAGTTTTAAATGAACGTGTACTTAATAGAATACAAACACCAACCTCCCCAATATATATATATAGAGAGATAGAGAAAGAGATAGAAAGAGAGGGAGTAAAAGAGATAAGTAGAAAGACGTCACAGAGAGAGAGAGAGAGAGAGAGAGAGAGAGGGAGATTATTCCTCGGTAATCTGAAAATTTCAAGCTAGAAATAGACCTGATGTTACTCATATTTTCGACTCTCAACTGTTTTTTCCTGATGATAGACTTTCTTCTAATAGTGTTATAATGTAACGTTAGTCCTCGCCCCCACACGCATTCATCCTCTTTCTCGAACCATTCCACTTTTCAGCCGGCCGGTGATCAACTAGTGGTCCGAGGGGGGTAACGCACATTTCTTTACCGCTACAAGAATACGATCGAGGAGGAAATAGAAGGACAAACGAACAAACACGAACAAAGCTTGGGGTTAACCAAGAGCAGAAGGAGGAGTATGCAACACTACATGCATGTGCAGACTAACGCTAGCGTGGGTTACTAGCAAAAATTCCACAAGGACTGGAATGCCGACATCTTTTGACTCAATCTTCTTCGCTGGACCCTATCTTGTCTCCTACTGTCTCCGGAGTCCGGTGTTAACTGCCCCTGTCCGTGGTTCCACGCCAACTCTGTTTGCTGTCCCGCCGCCAACTCCTCTCAGCTCCTTTTTCCAGCCAACTCTCTCTCGCGTCCCCTTACCACTTCCGGATACGCTGAGATTTCAGGTCCAAAAATCCTTTGTCTGGTTTCGCGCCAAAACAGACAAAGGAATCGTCTGCTTTGGCGGGCCACCCATATAGTGCTACATACTCCCCCCTCTTACCCTTGTCATTTATTCACAATGAATTACAACACAATTCAACGACAAGCAAAAAAACAAAAACATTTACAGGCAGTAACAACCGAAATTACAAAATTTTAAAGGGGTTCGGTCGTCCCCTAAAAAAAAAAAGATATAAATAATATAACAACATAGCAAAACTGCACTAGGGTGGTTGGGATCACTCACCCCTAACCATATCATCATACACATAAAAAAAAGAAAGAAAAAAATATTGCTGGATTCAGCTCTTCCACCTTGCTTTCCTGTGAACAATTATGGGGTCTCCTGACTCATCTCTATTCTTCATTCCAATTGGACTTTTCGATTCACCTCCAGCATTATTCAATTTTCTTTCAATTCGCCCCGCCCCTACCCAACAGAACACAGGGGAATTTTAACCACCCCTACCCAACGATTTCAGGAGGACTTTTCCATTCACCTCCAACTTTATTCAATTTTCGAACATTTTGTCCCATTCTCCAACCCATCAGAACACAGGGGAATTTTAACCACCCCTACCCAACAAATCAGGAGTATTTTTAGATATGTCTCCCCCCTTTCCTTACGACGTGGGAGCATCAGTAATCTCCGCAGTTCGATTGGTGTCGTAACAGGAATAATGTTTCGGAAAGCACTGTGGAATTCACCTCCCAACCCTAAAACAGTTGAGCAAGGAACCTTTTTTTATTCATTCCAGTACCTTCCCTGCAATACCCATGGATTTCTAAAAGATAAGAAAAAAAAAACAAAGCAATTGACACTATCTCCCCAATCGTCCAGCCATGACCAGCCAGGGGGGACGAGCAACCGGACACCGCCCGGCGCCCAGGCATCGTCCTCCCAACCCATCGTCAACCGTTTCCTCGGTACCATATCCATCAATTCGTCATAATCAGCCTACTCGCTTTCCCAATCATCATTTGTATAACTTACTACCCCTCGATACCAGTCCCCGAAACGGGGCCCCCGTGCAACCCCCCCGGGGGGAACACGATCAGACGGAGTGAAGAAGTGCCAAGAGCAATTAAACTTTCAACCCCCCCCCAAACAAAAAAAAACAGAAAATCCATGAAGGTAAAAAAAAATAAATAAATAAAAATAATAAAAAAAATAACAATAAACAACAAAGCAAATGAAAAAGCAAGCTCAGTCCCCCAAAATTAACAAAAACAAGGCAAAGTATAACAAAAAAAACCCAAACAAACAAAAAAAAAAAACAAAAAAAACAAAGGATAGCAAAAAAAAAAAAATTCACACAAATTAAACAACAAAAAATAAATTAATAATAAACAATTCACAGACAAATAAAAATAAAATAACTTCAATTGCCAAATATAAAATAAAATTGTTTTGAAGGAATCTGTCACGCATCCACCTTCTAACCTTTGTCTCTCTTCCCTTGAGATCTCTGCCCACTTCCACCATTTCTCTTTGCGTCTTTCTTTCCTTCTCTCCTGTCCACTTGAATTCTTCCCTCTACCGGGGGTGGTATGGGAGGGGATAGCGTTTGCTTCCAACTGTTTTTTTTTAAATCGACAAAAAACAAAAAACGAAAACTTTCTTTTCTTCCTAAAATCCAAAGTTTACTTATTCTTTTTTTTTTTTTTTTTTTTTTAACTGAGACAGGCATGAATGCAGCGACAAAAATTCCCTAGCAATCTCTCTTTCTTTCTACTTTTCGTTCTCTCTTCTTTTTTTTATGACTTTATCTGTTCTTCCTTCTCTTTCTTTGTTCAAATTATCCTCAATTTTTTTTTCAATTTTCAATTTTCTTTTTATCATTTTTTTTATTTGTTCCTATCTCTCTTTCCTCGTTTAATTTTTCCATTTTTTTTTTTTTTTTATATTTTCCATTTTTTTATTTTTGTTTTTGTGGTAGAAGCTTTCATCCACCTTCTGCACTCGGACGATCCTACTTTGACCAGTCGATTTTAACCTAGCTTAGCGATCTCACTCTCTCTCTATTATTTTTTGTTTCATCTTCCCTTTCTCTGGGGTTTTAAAATACCACAATTTTTTTTCTTTCAGTGAACCTTACAGCAAAAAAAATTTTGTTTTTTAAATCAGTGACTTATCACCTTTCCAGCATAAAAAAATTACTATAAAACTTCCCAGAACGGACTAACTTTCTTTTTTAAGCCACTGGTCCCAACACTTAAGTATAAAAATAACTATGTGAAACTGCTACGAAGAAGAAAAAAAAGCATTTGAATTCTACCGGTCAAGTTAAGTGTGAAAAGGGGGTAAGGGAAGAACCTTCCCTTCTCTTCTAACAAAAATACAACAAAAATCATCAGCAGTTAAGCGGTTAAACACACACACACATACACACACACAAACGAAATAGGTTACTTGGGTTCTTTTTTTTTTCTCTTTACATTTTAGATTTCCTTAATCTAAAAAAATCTTTTTTTTTGTGTTCTTATATTCGAGTGCAGTGGGGGAGGGGGAATGTGTATTCCTACCTTTGTAGATTTCTTTCTTTTCCACTATTTTTTCTTTGTCTCTTTCGTTTTCTTTTTCTTTTCTTTCTTTCTTTACTTTTTTTTCTTTCTTTTTTTTTAAAAGTCATTTCGTGTGTAGGATGTAATTCTTTGCTTTTGTTTTGTCTTTTTTTTCTCTCTCTCTGCACACGTCTATCTCTTGTTTTTTTCTTTTCTTCCTTTCTCGCTGGTTACGGGTCCTTATGGCATTTTTTAAATTCTTTTTCCGTTCGCCTGTCAGCCTCTAAACTCCCCGCTCCCCGATCAATTCCAATTTTTTTTCATCAGGTTTTTTTCCTCTCGTCAACGGCACCATTTGTAACGTTACACCCTCACCCCCACCACATTAGATCAGTCTTCTAACCATTCCACTTCTCAGCCGGCCGGTGAGCAACTAGTGGTCCGAGGTGGGTAACGCACATTTCTTTACCGCTACAAGAATACGATCGAGGAGGAAGTAGAAGGACAAACGAACAAACACGAACAAAGCTTGGGGTTAACCAAGAGCAGAAGGAGGAGTATGCAACACTACATGCATGTGCGGACTAACGCTAGCGTGGGTTACTAGCAAAAATTACACAAGCACTGGAATGCCGACATCTTTTGACTCAATCTTCTTCACTGGACCCTATCTTGTCTCCTACTGTCTCCGGAGTCCGGTGTTGACTGCCCCTGTCCGTGGTTCCACGCCAACTCTGTTTGCTGTCCAGTCGCCAACTGCCTGCCAGCTCTTTTTTCCAGCCAACTCTCTCTCGCGTCCCCTTACCACTTCCGGATAAGCTGAGATTTCAGGTCCAAAAATCCTTTGTCTGGTTTCGCGCCAAAACAGACAAAGGAATCGTCTGCTTTGGCGGACCACCCATATAGTGCTACAATAATAAAATCTTCCTGCCTGAGGTGTCTTTAGAAATCAGCAGGAACAATCAGTTCACTCTAATCCTCTGTTATGCCTTTTTATGTAACCGATCCTGAAAATGTAAAATTTCTTCTTCTGATATTCAATATCATTTGGGGCTACTATATATCAGGAATGCCGTTTATGAGATGACTGCATACATCCCTAAAGAAACATTTTCAAAATCGGCAGTTGAAAATGTATGAGAATTAGTCTCGTAAAATTCTTTTGAGGCTTTAAAAGAATAACCTTGTTTTCTGAAGAATAGTAATAAGAATGGGTTGATAAAAAATAGTGATTGGGGATTAATTAAAATCAGTGAAAATTAAATTAAGATAATCTTATTGAGAACAAAAGTTATTATAATTTCTTTTCTTTTTTTTTGTTAACTGATTTTATGGACAAATCATACGTGAGTCAACTGAAAATTCCTTAGGCTGAGCTACACACTCTCATTGAATATGTTAAAATAAAGTTTATCATTAAACATAGTCTCCTCTGCATTTTACAAATGTCTTCTCTCTGTGTTGCAGTTCATGGAACCCATTCGTAAAAAAAGTGATCAACTGCAGATATGACCGAATCATCTGAAAGGTTGAGCCGAGGAATTTTCAGCCCAATTTTGTATATGATAAGCATTACCTCGTTTTATCATGTTATTAGATATTATTTTATTAATATTAGCTGACTGTTAAAAATATTTTTAGATTTTTTTGCTAAACTGTACAGCAACATACCTCCCATTACGAAAACTATCAAAGTTCGACGAACCAGACATGCAAGACACTGCTGGAGAAGCAGGGACGAACTCATAAGTGATGTTCTATAGACAAAGTCATATGGCCTAGCAAAAGAAAGACGACAAGCTCGAACCTACATAGAGCAGCTCTGTGAAGATAGGGGATGTAGCCCGGTGGACCAACGAGAAGCAATGAAATATAGGGAGGAGTGGCGAAAGAGTATCAGGGATATTCATGCTGGCGGCACGACCTGATGGTGATGAAGAAAATGTTGGTGGATTGTTTGATCAATATTAGAATGTTTTTTTCTGAAAATCAACCATTTTTTAAAAGATGATATTACCATGTTTTCTTATTAATATTAACAGATAAATAAAATATCCTCGATGCATTAATATATATATATATATATATATATATATATATATATATATATATATATATACGAGGATCATTAAATAAGATTCCAGACTTTTTTCATATGGGCACTTTTATTGATAGTACACACCTGAAACTCTAGTCCCCTTCGAAGTAATCTCCTCCAGCTGCAATGTACCAATGTTGTACCGTTCCAAAAACTTCTTGAAGGCCCCATAAAAGTCCTCTTGTGGGAGCGTGTCAATGACCTTCGTCACAGCCTCTTTCATCTCCTCAATTGTCTCATAAGGACAGGCTCTGTGCTTAGGGAATAAAGAAAAGTCACAGGGAGCAAGGTCTGGACTATAGAGAGGGTGACGAATAGTCTTGATACCCATCTTGTTCAAATAGTCTGTGACAAGGATGAAGTTGTGGACTGGTGTATTGTCCTGCTGAAAATGCCACTACCCGTTTCGAAGAGTGCTGGCCTCTTCCGATGGAATCTCTTTCTGAATTCCATTAAAACCTTAACATAGTAACCCTAACACTAACCCTTTGGCCAATCATTGACTTCCTTACTCCTCCCACACTTCTTATCATCCCTCTCAGTCTCATTGCCTTCCTTGAATCTCTTCTGCCACTCAAAAACTGATGCTCGATTCATGATAGATACTCCAGAAGGATCCGAAATATTCCGTACATTTCTGTGGCATTTTTTCTAAATTTAAAACAAAATTGTATTGCATATCGTTCTTCTAAAGTGTCCTCACGTCCAGATTGCATTTTTGAAATTCACCAACTGTGAAAATCAGGCTTTAGTCGGGTATATTCGAATTAGTCAGTTATCTCATAAGATGTATAGCGATAAGATACTGAATTTTCAAAAGTCTATGACAATTTTTAATGTCTGTACAAAAAACTCTGGAAGCTTATTGAATGCACCACGGATATATATATATATATATATATATATATATATATATATATATATATATATATATTAATGCAGGATATCTGATTTAGTCTGTGTGCCTCTATTTCATATTCTATCATTTTGCATTTTCTGTAACCAAATATTTTTGCGAGATTAAACTAATTCTTATCATTGACTGATTCCAAATAATGCCGAATTCAGATTCATGAGAAAATTTTCTGAACAAAAATTAATATTTGAAAATAATTGTCACTTGAATCATTGAATGATTCTTATATATATATATATATATATATATATATATATATATATATATATATATATATTTCACATAGTAATAAATCCAAACTTTTTCTATAGAGCATCTGGCTCTCTGTCTGACGTATGTAACATCCATATTCATAACTTGATATTAATTTATATTCTAAATAACATCGAGAAAGAAAAACAAATTCTTATGTAATGAAAAAAGAAGAATATTGAATCAAATGCTTGTGCTGATATAGAAGGGTTTATATTTTCAGTTTAACAATATAAATTCATTGGATGCATGCATAGGTTACCCTTTTTCTTTTAGAAATATTAATGTTTTTGCTGAATGTTGAATAACTCAGTTACAACAAAAATAGACTCATGGCTATTGTTAATTTGTGCATCACTTTTTGGATCAAGTGAAGCTTTTTCTTCTAAAACTTGCAACAGATTTAGATTTCCGTATTTCCTCTGGTTGTTGATTTACTACACAACAGAGCGTCAATGCATTATTTTTACACAGGTAATTTTGTACTCTTGGTTTTAATACCACATTTCAGAGGATTTTCTCACCCTTTTCTTGGGTTCAATTAAGTCACTCATTGAAATTTTCTTTCATGGAGCTCTCTATGTGTCTGACACATTTTCCTGTTATCTTGATCCCATCAAACAATTTTGATGCATGCTCAAACATTTTTTTTGCGGAGCACAATACAAGTTTTGGAATTTGATTTTATTTCTGAGTCATAAGCCTTTTCATTTACTATTGGTTAAATTTCATATATATATATATATATATATATATATATATATATATATATATATATATATATATATATATATGCAATGTTCTGTCAAATCTATTACTAAGTAAAATAAGGTTAAGGAATAATCTTCATTGAGGTTAAAATATTTTAGAAAGTATCACATTTATGAGGAATGAATAAAAATACAACCATCCTTTATGTCCTATTGGAACCACTACTTGATATATATTGCATCATTTTTAAAATACTCATGAATTTATAGGAAAAACGTTTTGCTATAAATTATAATGTAATATACAAAAAATAGTTAACGTATCCCTAAATAATCATGAAAGCACATGCCAATTCTTAAGAAAAAATTGCCAATTTTATGATATATCAATCATGGCAAAAATTATGGAACTATTCCACTAAGAGGATGTTTATTTGAATAAAAAGTCGTAGTAGATTATATCACATTCTCCCTTGTCTTTTAATTTTGAGGGTGGAAGTCTCTCGAATGAGCTGACAGTCTTTGCATTGTTTGGTCGTTGCAGAGGATTGCCAGTAGAGTCCTGATGTTCTTTCTAGGCCCCGTTTCAGTTTGATTTTTTTTTCCAGTAGCTCTTCTCTTTTCTTTGTCGAATCACTTGTTCTTCTTCCGTAGGATAAGTTGGATGGCGTGCTCACTTTTCTGCGTTCACCAGCTCATCATTGTAAGAGGGTCCAGAGATGAACTTTTCTTCATAGTCTTTTTGAGGTGGGATTATGATTCGTTATCAAAAAGTCCCGAAATATCCTCGAGTTCTGCCTACCTTAAACTGGAGTGTCCTGCTTCGAGTGCTGCTGGTGTCAAGACTCATTGCGAAACATTTTTCTCTGTCTTTGTCTGGGTTGCAAATACCTGCATACAAGGGATTGGCGTCTAAGTATTCTACTTTTTCCATTTGCGGTTTCGATTTGATTTGGTGCATTTCACATTTTATTAATATTATTTAGAGAGCCGGGAAGGTAGTGACGTGCCCGTAGCTCTTCTTCTCAGAAATGAGAATAATCTTCCTTGAGAGGTTCCGTATATACCCGTACCTAGCCGCGTCCTAATCGATTATAAGGCTATTGGAATACCCACTTCCAATGTTACTGTGAGACTCTTTTAGTAACTGCTGTCAGGTGAATAGTTTTTCATATAATATTGTCGTATCTTTCACACTGGTCATTAGCCCGTGGGTTATATGGGGTCGTCCTGCTTGCAGCCATTTCTTCTCAAAGGAATTGTCGTACGTTTTCAGACATAAAGAAAGCTCCTAGGTTGGAATGAATGTAAGCTGGTAATCCGAAGACGGCAAAACGCTATCAAAAAGCTTGTATTACCGTTGGGCCAAGGTATTGTGCTGTCCATTAAATATATGTGCAATTCTTTTGAACGGGTGAGTAGCTTTTACTCCCATTCTCTGTTTTAGGTCGATAGAATGTTGACTTGTTCCCTGCACATATTGTATAAGAGTTTATAATATCTTTTACGTGTTCTACCAAAATTTTCCGTGTGGACCATATGCGTAACATCTGCTTGGATAAATTATTTATCTTCTTCAATGCGCTGTCTGGATTTTGTAACCAGCAGTTTACAGTACAGCATACGGTTACTAAAAATAGTTAGGTACGGCCTTTTCATTGCTACTAAGCTGCAGACTTTTAAACGGGGCTTAATGTCTTCAAAAGGTATCGCTACCAATGAGTGTAGACATAAAAAGGTGCGACCTAAAATTAAGTTACAACAAAGATTTTTCATGAGGAGGCATCTCACCCCTTTTTATAAGGTTCCTTTTCACTGTAAATTAACTTCATTTTATCCAAGAACTTTTAGGGAAAATTCAGGAATATCCTTTGCCACTTTGCTGAGATACGGGCAAGTTTTCAATCGTTTTTCCTTTGCGGTTTTTGTGTCAAAAAAGTTCCTAGTGCTCTTTGTGTCACTGAAGTGCTTTAAGTAATTTTTCATTTGCCTTGATATCGATGGTAGATGTGGATAGGCACTCGATTGTTGTTCATGACGACGCACATGGTATATTTTTGCTCAATCTTTGGGCCAATATCCTAGTTCGTCGATGTAAACTATGAGTCCATCTTAGCGGTGTATAATAATTTTGTGTGTATCTTGCCACCGCAGAAGAAAATGTGCGTTTAGTTAAGACATTTTTTTCTGATATCTTAGTATTTCATGCAATAAAAAGGGTGGCAAAAAGTAGTCTTTGATGTTACCGCAAATGTATCAACATTTTTTCAGTTAAATTTTATACAATTTACCAGTTATAGGCTTGCTGCAATGTTAAGTTGTTTTTTTAGTAGTCTTTGACCGATATCTGTGAATAATAATTCGTTTAAGAAGGCGTCTGTTTTTAATGTTGTTTATTATTGTTTTACTTATATTATTCGGCTTGGTATTGTTCTGTTGATATCGAAGAACATGAACAATCAAAACTTTGTTACTTTAAGGCTTGATAAATTAAGTCAATGAATTCCGAAAGAGTCTAAGTGTGGAGAGACCATATCATTTTCTTTTTTATAAACAATTTTTTCTTTAAATTGCTAAAACTTTGTGACCAATGTTGACTTTCAATATAATTGATATACACTATTCTGTTGTTACAAGCAAATAGCGGAGTCAGGCTGTGCGTATACTTTTTATTTCGTCAGATACTACCATGTACTATTAATTTTCCGCAAATGTCTACTGGTAGATGATTTTAAATATTTTTTAGCTTCACATGTCGGTCAAAAGTCGAATGAATATTAAATTCTCTCCAGCATAGAGCAATTCAGTGGTCATAAATGGATTCCTGTGAAATTATGACCCATAAGCAAGTGCCAAATGTTTGATTTATCATATTCTTTGATAATTCGCAATATTCAATTTAAATATTCAGGGGTTCCTCATAGTTCAGTTTCTGGGACAGTGGCAATATAATAAACAAGTTCGAATTTCAGTTGAGCTATTACAATCACCTTCAGACTAATACCAAACTAATACATTGGAAAACATATGGGCACCTTATCCTCCATACGAATCGGTTACTAAGGTTAATCTATAAATGTGGCTTTGATATTCCATTAAAACACACCAAACCAACTATCCAAGAAAAGGTCAACTTATCCCATTGTGAGTTATCTTGATTTCTACAGAATGGCTGTTTTAAAATATTACCTAAGTAATATAACCTCAGTAATTAAGAGAATGTCTAGAAAATATGTGCAAAATGTTTTATTTGCCTTGAAGTTGAAGGCATTTAATAAATTACCACACTGCCGACGTTACGGAAAACAGATATTTCTAGAAGATAATTTTTCCGCCTAAGAGAGTAATTAGAACATTTTATAACCGCATTTCTAGTTTTCAAGAAAAAATTAATAATGGATTTATATGCATGTTGTAAGCGGTCATTTGTTGTCACTTTTTGTCAAGGTTCATCACGTTATACCAAGTGAAGCATAAGGACAAGTCATGTGGCTTAAAACAACTGTATCCCATTTGTTCTTTCATCCGATTAGAGTGAAATTCATTTACCTAAATACATTGATTAATGATCTTAGGGCTCTTTTATTCCCTTTGGCAATATGGACCGATTCATTTTAATCTTTTCTGCTTTTAATGTTATTTTCCACATGTATATTTCACAATATCGCTCGGTATAATTGATTCTCATATAATAATCCCGTTTAATGTTAGTTTTTGTTTTGTATAAAAATGAAGAATTATATCCGATCCTCACCTCATAAGATATAAGGACAACATAATTTGTATTATAAAAGCATAAAATTGCTTTACTAAAGTTTGCATATATTATTTCTATTAACTTTTAATAGGTTGTATATTATACGTCTTCATCACCTGATCTAATAACGAAGCCCCAATTCCTATTTAATGATATTCAATTGTTTGCAAGTACGAATGATTTCAGGTATACATATCTAATAAAAATAATCTGCATATATTTCTATTGTCTAAAAAATTCCAGTTATAATTTTCTTGGTTGTGTTTTACGGCATATATACCTCTGGAGGTCAGTTAATGCCAAACCCAGTTTATACGTATATATTGAATATATATCATTGTAAAGATTTATTTTATTGGTAACTTTTAAATGACCAGAAGAGTTTTGTTTGCTCATAGTTAAATCGTCTCAGGTATTACTATCAAACAAAATATTTCTCTTTGTATTCGGTTAAATTGTTTAAACTATTGCTAACTAATACTAAGAATTAAATTTAATGTAAATTATTTGTTTGCAGATAGTTTCAAGTTTAATACATTATTACAAAGTACTAACTGACTCCTACATGGAACCCTAACAGGTTATACCACACTGGTCAACGTGGGTGTAGGAGTAATAACAATATAGTGTTATTCCATTTTGCCCATCAGATGGTTTCGTGTCATATGCAGGACACTCGTAGGTTTTGGCGGGGGTCTTACCTTACTGCAGAGTTACTGAGAATTATTATTCTTTTAATTTTATTTATTTATTGCGGACTTTTTGTCCCCATCTTGGTAGTTTTTTAGTGTTGTTTCTTCTTCACTTCGTTTCGGCTAAATTTCACCTCCGGCCTTCTTCAGGTGATTAACCGTGACCTCAGATAGGAACAGAGTCTTGTAACCGTATCCCCAGAAATTACTGCCTTCCATAGTTGTTGTCTATTGCACCACGTTTTTGATCTAGTAAACCTCTGGCCGGCTTTGGTAGGAATTGAAACCGCTATCTTCTGATAATGCTCACCTGGAACCGTAGAGACCCAACGCCTCTATCCGCTGCGCCCCGGGCGATGAAGTTTGGATATTTTGGTCTTATAGATCCAATTATTTGTTCTCCTTATCTGTTCTTCCCTAGTCGGGTCCGTACCGAATTTAATTGTCTTTTAATTGGAATCATTTTTTAAATGAGGCTTCTTAATCTGAGAATTATCTCTTTTTTTTTATTGCGGACATTTTATTGCAGAGATTCTGTCGGTGTATTCTACAACCCTTTCCAACTAAACAGCTTATATACTATTTTCAAACAAAGCTGTTTGATTCCTAGATTGGATCCTACAAAGTTCTACTTGTCCGGATCAGGATAGATTCAGGGTAATATTTAGTATACGGTACTCCACACTCCTTAGAGCACCAGAATTAAACCGTATGCAGTTCAATGCCGTATCCGCGGTACATTCTGAAGAGGATACAATCAGTGGATCCTCGGCACTGCTCTCTGTGCTGCATTAAGTATGCTGAGAGAGGAAGCTGCACTTTCACATTCTTGTACTTCTTCGAAAACTGCTGACCAAGAAAGATCTATTGATGTATCGAGTTTGAATGACACTGAATGTTTAGACAGCAGTCTAAACATCACAACTTTACAATATAAGTTGCGCAGCTGTTAAAATATCTTCAGTTACTTTTTTTTAATATAAAAATAACTATTCAGTTTCGATATATATTTTATAACAGCATGCGTCTGAAGTTCTCCCAGTTATCAAATAACTTTTTTCAAAAATTACAATAAAGTTGGTCTATATTGTAACCAAAAAAAGGTTACTTAACGAGAAATAGCCAAATCGTTGATAGAAAATGAACTGGAAATCTTTATAACAATGACAAAATACAATACTCGCCAGCGGTGTGAAGAAGTTAAACCATTGCTAGTTGTGTACGACTTAATCAGAATATTCAGGTATTTATCGCATGCCCCACCAAACGGCAAAATTCCCTTTTTAAGGTGTGTCCAGGTGCAGGGTCGTAGCCCAAACTCGCTCGGTGGTTCCAAAGTTGCCTCGCGATGCGTCGGCATTCTTAAAAAAAAGGGTTCCTAAGGTGACTGGTAATAAAACTAGCCATTCAAAGAGTTTTAGAGCCTAGGTGACGGCCCCATGAGGCTCGAATAGTTTTGGCCGTGTAAAGTTAATGCTGGACATCTTAGCACCACCCCCAGGCAGGCTCGACCGAGTAACCGCCGACTTAATCACAATGATACTCCCCTCACGATTATGAAAAACATATTCATGAGGAATGGGACATACCCATTAATGTTCATAGGTGCGGTATAAAAAAAGTCAGGCAGAAAGCAAATCAGAAGTAAAAAGCATGTGTTTTACTTTCTTGGAAACAAGTAATTGAAATTGAATTTCATGCTAGCGCTGATTATTCGCATGTATCATATCCAGGAGGATGATAAATCTCTATCTCTCTCTCTCTCTCTCTCTATATATATATATATATATATATATATATATATATATATATATATATATATATATATATATATGAAGACTAACAATTCGAATTAAAGCTTGGCCATTATTGAACTTTTTACAAATAAGGAACTCCAGTCGCTTTTTTAATTTGCTAACAGTTTTATCCGCCTGTCACTTGATACAGAACTGGGACTAAATATTAGATTTTTGCATTTCCTTGGAGCATTGTAGGGACGCTGGTGCAAGGGTTATCCACAAGGAAAATAGACACGGTGATTCATATTCAAAAACTAGTTGAAGCATATTGTTTTTCTCTTTATGCTGATACGCTTACAAAAAGCATGTAATTATCCCTTCTCCCTAATATTAGATAAAATAGTATGGAAGAGTCTGTTGCTAGAATTAGTAAACCTGTCGACTAAACGAAATACTCAATCTTATTTAGGAATGAGGATAATAAATATGTTTTGACCAAGAGGCGAATAAAAGTAATTGATAATCTCTTTAGAGGTTACACTCTTTAAAATGTCAATTAATCTCTATAGAATAAATTAGGGGCTTCTTGCATATAAACCATAAGGGGTTATTTAATGTCAAATCCTTTTTATCTCTCTCTCTCTCTCTCTCTCTCTCTATATATATATATATATATATATATATATATATATATATATATGTACATACGCACGCACGCACATATTACATATGTGTGTGCTTTGTCAGCGAATGGCCTTTAGGCAACTTTATTTTTAAAGGAGTCAAAACTAATTTGTTCGTACACAGATAAAAGGTTTAAAATGTTATTTTTTTTAGTTATAATTCATATATCAAATATTAATTTATTGTTTGAACATAACCAAATTGTTTCAACACAAATACTTTTCTTTGTTATTGATCATTAGAGTTAAATGGTTGCATATATTGCTTTTTTAAAACTAATAATTATATTCATTAAATCGTTTCGAGTATTACAATATAATATCAGTAATTATATTTACTATTAATCATATATTTTTCACTGATTTAAATGATTTACGTCTTTCTATTTAACACTAATTATTCAATGTAGTATTAATTATTCGTTTGTACTCAGTTCATACGGATTCAATTATTTCTATCACAGGACAGTCGATGATTTCTAGGTCCTTATATATAAAATAGTATTAGGTACTTGTTTGCGAGAAGAGCAATATGAAAAATACGGTCCCGACAATCATATAGGTGCTTGGCCTTGGCAGGATCAACAGATTAAGTGGATAAGGCCTAGAAAGGTCCAAATTGGAGTGTCACTGGTCACGTGAATTCTTTGGTTGCTGCTTCACGGAGTGCCCATTCCCCAGCATCCTTTTCCTAATCATTACAGGCTGCCGCTTACGGCTAACAAGTATATCCATTGGGTAGGTGGGGGTACTTACTCCCTCTTTAGAAAAGCAATCAGTATGTTCTACAGTTCCCGCTCAAATATCGCAATAAATCAAAATAAGATCAAACTTTTATGCATGTTACATCATTTTTAAGATACCCTTGAATTTATTAGAAAAACTTAGACGATAACAGGAATGAAGTTCGGAGATTCAGTGGTACACTGTTGAAACATGCTTATCTAATTATATAATCCAACAGATGAGTCTCCTTCTAGACAAACCTTTATCACGGAAAACAAATCACCTATGTAGTTCGTTTGCTAAGCTTTAGCTTAATTTATGATCGTAAATTAATGCCAATGAACGAACATTATTTATATTAATGAGTCGATAAGGGAAAACACTAAGCTTTTTTAAACACTTTAATTAATTAAATTCTCGACTCCAGCAAACATAAAGCTATTGGAACTACAAAATGGAATCTAAGTATAGTTTAAGAAAGAAAAATAAAAAAAACAAGGCTGAAACGTTTGGAGGATTTTGAATATATATATATATATATATATATATATATATATATATATATATATTCAAAATCCCCCTGTAAGTACCCCTCTTTTAGCCGTGAGTGGCAGCCAATAATACTTTGAAAGGGGTGCTGGGGAATTGGCACTCCGTGAATCAACAACCAAAATAGTCACGTGACTAGCAATACTCCAATTTGGATCTTTCTGGCCTGATCCAATTAATCTGTTGATCCTGCCACGGCCTAGCTCACACACACACACACACACACACACACACACACACACACACACACACACACACACACACACACACAGAGACACACACACACACACACACACACACGCACACACACATATATATATATATATATATATATATATATATATATATATATACACACATTTGAGAGGATAATGTTCTATAACATCGTGACTATTTTAATAAGATTTTAAACTGTGTTTTTCAAAAGATTCCATATGCATTCAAGTAAATAATATAGATAAAAGAATATCCGATTTATCTAAATTATGCACAAATATTTTTGCAAGATTTATTAATTGCAGCAAACTAAATAAATACATTTTCTTTATTTGCACTAGGAGATGTTGCAGGAGAGTAAAACACTATTGTAAGACGAAACACCATGTTCATTAATGACTGTTGTGTCTTTACTGAACCTGGGGTTATGCCAACGAAGAACTGTTCCACACCCTCTGAAGCTGGGATCTCAACACTGAATGCAGGTTAGTGTCATACGCAGAATAACCATGCTATCTTATTTTTTAAAACATTTCATAACGTACAGTTGGCGTATTTTAAGTGCTTTCTTCGTATATCACACACACACACACACACACACACACACACACACACACACACACACACACACACACACACGTATATATGTATATATATATATATATATATATATATATATATATATATAAACCGGAAAATAAAATTCAGCTAATGATTTTCGCTCTGCTTATAAAGATAATACATTGATCAGCATTTCAACATTTTGTAAAAATCATCCAACTAAAGAGGAAAGGATCTACCAACAAAAATGTATGAAAATAGACACAAACAACAAATTACTTTTTCATATTCCAATTAATAGCAAGGAACGTTAACTTTTGAAATAAATTAATTGCTGTCCACTAAACAGCTTTTTAAAAGGCTAAGTGTTAAATTATGAATCATGAGTGAAATTAAAAAAGATAACATACTTTATTTGCAAGGAGAAAAATATCAAGAACTGAATATTAAATTGCATGAAAAGATTTGAAGATTTAAAACTTTTTTTCGATATAGATTACAAGAACTGCTTTCGGAACGATGAATTAAAGGGATAAAAATGCAATAAAACGTCCTTTAGTCTTAATATATTCAACTAATTTTATTTCTTTAATTAAATCATGAAGAGTTTTTCACTAAAAAGCATGACTTCCACGCAGGTTTCGATTAATTAAAACCGCAGTAAAATTGTAATCAGCTAATGTTACGAGAAGCTATTATAAGAACAACGCTGAACTGATTTTTACATCGAATGAAATGTGGTGTGAGCAATAATTTTTTACACTATTTTACAGAAGTTTAACATTCGCATCCTTACTTGATATGAGCATTGATGCTTTTAAACAAATCAAATTTTGTCAGTAAAGTCATATTCATTGAAAATATACAACTGATCACTGAACATATAAATCTACATTGATCCTTGTTATTGATATACTTGAAAAATTCAAATGTCTGAGTTCGATTTCTATCGTCGACATTTGATTTATTTTATATTATTCATTAGTATCACGATGGTAAGTTGTAAAGAGCAGAGAACAGAAGATGCAGAATATCTGTTAAAAGTTTTTTCAAACTTTTTTTTCTCTTGTGAGGCCAATAAGATATACCAGTAGCATTCTTTAAATTATTATATATATTCTATTTGCTTCGCAAGTTTTTTAATGACTAAAATCAGCATAGGATGTCTTGGCACAGAGATGAAAATAAAAGATGCAGCGTCCATTGGGCTTTTGGTGTAGGGGATTGATAAGAGCGCAACTTAACTCGTAATTGCACGCACAGAACTGTTCCAAGGGAGATGAAACCGTATTGTTGTTTTTATAGCGTAATTGTTAACTTTATAGTGATTGCATAATAGGAAGTTGCTACTTCACTGTCTTTCTGGCGACAGAAATTTAGACTCTTTGCGCGAAGTCTCGCTTTGTTTTCAAAGATTTTTCCTAGTCCCTTCTTCCATGCTTTCTTCACATGGTCAAACCAATCAGCATATCACACCTACACGTATTATGTTACGAGATGGAATTCAAGCGTCCGCTTTTCTACAAACAACACACTACATTATATGTTGCATGTATACATAAACTGGTTTCGCCATTCATATTTAAAATTGCCACACAGTGTTCAAAATTGAATTTCATTCTAGCCTTGTTAAAAGGAGTACCTACTTTTGATTTATATTTTGCCAAAAACTATAAATGTTTTCCTTGTTGATCGATTGCAGATTTTGCTATAAGAAATGTTTTTATAATCCCATTAGAAATTGCTAACAAAATTTAGTTCGATTAATAAAACGGAATTAGATGACTATTTGGAGTCAGCATGTCTGAAATTCTTTGATCAATCATCTCCAAAGATATAAAAGTAATGAACCTTCTAGATTCGAAGAATTTCTTTGATGTGTGATTTCATATAGAGGGATTTTAAAACAGAGTTCGGTTAGTGAATTTAAAGTTTGATTGCCAGATTGCACGTTAACTGAACAAAATCGATGTTCGGCTTTTTGAAAAGGAGTCTTAAAAACTTTTCAGACCCTTCGGAATATGCCTGATAACGAGAAAAGGGGCCGTCATTCACAATAAGATGACCTAGAGTCAAAATGTGTTGCAGAAAAATACTTTAAAATCTATTTTACTGTAATGTAATATATCAGCATTTTGATTACACATTTGGATTTTTTTATATATATCAAATAAAGATAAAGAAACTGAAAGAAGAACAAAGATTAATCAATTCATTGATTTTGATGGTATGTCAAATTGTCTTGGGTTATTTCATACCAGGAGATTATGGAATTGCCTATGTTGTATGTTCATATTTGCATGTTTTCTGTTATTTTTTCTAAACAAGATTTTTAGCACATGATTCTATCAATTATAAATATAATTTAAACATATCTATTTGAAACATCATATTGTGTCGTTGTTTTTAAGAATGTTTTGTACAAATTTATGATATCAAGTATTCTTAATTAACACAAACAATTTCCTCATAGTTTCATATTTTCAAATAAAATTTCTACTTAATAGTAGCCATTTGTTTCCACGCACTTATATATATATCATCATGAATTTTCTACAACACTAACATTAATAAACATCAAATTATAAAGAAAGATTTTGCAAAGACGGGACACCTAGTTTACGCATGATTAGAAAAACAAAAAACACGTTTAAACTCGAGAAAGATAAAAAACAACAACACTTTTCTTAATTATGTTAATATTACTTCGAATAAAAAAAAAAAATAATAAAAATTACTACATGGCCACCTCAATCTCCAGATCTCTTTCCCATTGAATTAGTATGCGATGAATTGAATCGGGGGGTTGGAAGAGAATTGCAAAAGAACAAGACTGGGCTTTTTCAGTGCTTTGTAGAATATTTGGGAGGGTCTGTCCTCATTTTTTTTTTATATTGGAAATAATGCATGCAATTTATAAAGCAGTAATTATGTGAGGTGGGGTATAAAAATAGGATACAAACGTTAGATAATTCTTTATATTTAAGAAATTCTTTTATTCAAAATAAAAGCAAATATACTGTAGTTCCTAAAATGTTGTTTCTACTTAAAAATATATAGAAATATATAGAAATATATCTACTTTAAGACATTTTTCAAGAAATGCAGAATGCTCACAAAATTCTTTTTGCTTTGGAGTGTATCAATATTAATGTGTGTGTGTGTGTGTGTGTGTGTGTGTGTGTGTGTGTGTGTGTGTTGCCATATTAGTCAGTCCAGAAAATACATTGACTATGAAGATAAGAATTAACCGCGAGCGATTTTAAAAGAAAGAACCCAGTGTTTTGTAAAAAGTGAAAATTGTAAAAAAATGGATTAAAAAATATTAAGTCAGAAATATGTTGTTTTGACCAAAAAGAAAATTTCCAAAATAATATACAGAAAAATGATGAGAGGACTGTTATTTGTTTGTCCCCATGAATCAAACGGGAGTTGTTTTTGACTACAAGCCAGGGTAACTGAAAATCGGCTTGGGAAATTTGATTTGAATCC